>CM053994.1:20307333-20487333 GCA_028641955.1 Protonibea diacanthus | reverse complement strand
GACTGAGCAGAAAAAAATGTGTACGACCTTTCACATAAAGCTAGTTAGCTTTGGGGCGCTAATAAAGCAGAACAAGGTGAGTGTGTGTGTGTGTGTGTGTGTGTGTGTGTGTGCAAAGATCTGTCTGGTCTTGTAATGCTGCGGTAAATCTGCCCCTACACAACGAAAGGGCAAGGAAAGGAAAGGAAAGGAAAGGAGAGGAGAGGAGAGGAGAGGAGAGGAGAGGAGAAGAGGAGAGGAGAGGACTGTTGTGTCCTACTTTTACTTTGACCTCTATCTGTCTGTCTGTCTGTCTGTCCTTCTTCTCCCCAATGACACCACACACATAATGTGGAGCTCCAGGAAGGCCTTTACATGCCTGGGACTGTCAGTGAGCTGTCTCCCCCAGCGGCATGCACCCTCCCTGGACATGACTCATAATGACCACCCTCCTACACACCCCCTCCTCTACCAAGGGTCCTCCACTCTCCACTCCAGCTCGTCCTCCCATCCTCTACTGCTCTCATCACACCCTCTTCTCCTCTATCTATAATCCTCTCTTCTTCACTCTCTCTCTCCTGCTCCTCCACCTCTTTCGCTTCTTTTTTCCTCTCTCTTATTCTCGTCTTGCTCCGCTCTCCATCATCCTATTACTCCGTCCCAGGTTGGCCTGTAAACTCAAATTTCCTTTTTTTTGCCTCCTTCCCCACGCTCTGTCATCCTCTTACTCCCTTTCCGAGCAGTGCTGTGTTTATCTCCCGCTTTCAGGCTGAAAATTGGCTCTGGAAAACAGCCAGCTCTGGGTTAGCCTCTCCCTGCTGCACACACACACACACACACACACACACACACACACACATGCAAATGCATACAACAAATCAAACACAATAAACCATATAACCAACTAAATAATGCAAATATGAACAGAACACTGGTGCAGGTTCACGAAACTGTGAGCACTTGCAATTGATACTAGCGTCTCTTAGCTACTGTTGCTACACTTCCCGAATACAGATAACAGCGGCAGTACTACTCGAAACTCTTCTTTCCTTTATGAAACAATGAGTCCTTTATTTCAGTCACATGTAGACATCAGCAGACTTCTCATTTCTAACTAAGCGTAATGTTTTCAGCTGCAGCTAGCCAACTAATCAAGCTAATGCTAGCTCCATGCTAGGCTGTCCATTTTTTCAATTTCATTTTTTCAAACCCCCAAACCAGGAACACCATGGACACTGTGAAAGTAACATTTTTTGTTGGTGGGTACTTTCTGAAGGAAGGAGGTAGTTTTAGAAAAGACCCAACTTCCTTTTGTCAAGTTTTGGCAAGCAGCTAACATTAGCAAACTTCAGGTCCTGTACTGTTCTACTGTTTACTTTATATATTTAGCTAGTTTTGCTGTTTACTGTTCAGAGTGTATTGTTTCCTGTCTGCTGTTTATATATTTAGATAAGAGTCTATTCTTTATCTTATATTGTATTCTTTTTCACTGTATACTACTGGAAATTCAATTTCCCTGAGGGAGTCATCCCAAAGGGATCAATAAAGTGCAGTCTACGTCTAAGTCTAAGGTTCAGCTACGTGACACAATGATTGATTCGCACAAATACAGACCACTGACAGTATAAATGGACAGTGTACGTGTGATGTTACCCACAGGTTTCTGAAGAGCTGTTTGTTCGCCACCATCTTGGCTAATCTAAAACTTAACAGACAGTGGACCTGAGGCGAGCTAAGTGATTGTACCAGGCTGTAAACATGCTTATTTCTGCAGTGAAGTTGGACATTTTCTCTAGAAAAGTTCTCGAGCTTCAAGTGGCCGCTTGAACTGCAGTTTTTGGTGCTTTGACATTGGCTTCAAACCGGGACATCTAAAGCTCCAGTGTGTAAGATTTGCAGGCATGGAATATAATATTCATAATTATGTTTTCATGCATGTTTAATAACAATCTTTTTGTTTGTCCTCTTTCATGGAGGCCGCCATGTTGAAACATTGTGTTTCTACAGTGGCCCAGATCAGACAAAATTAATACTGACTCCAGACAGAGCCTTTCAACTTTTATTTCTCCTTTACACCAGGTAGGTGAGGATGATGTGAGGAGATTGCAATGCAGCGATTACACCACTAGATGCAGGTCAGTTCTACACACTGGACCTTTAATGTTTTACAGATATTTGTCAGAATTATTTTCAACCCCACAAACTCATATAGTCAATGTTATTGTTGTGCTTCTTGGCCTTGGAAGTACAATAATGTATTACTGTAGGCAAACATAGGTAGTAAGCTAGAGCCAGACATGCTAACAATTATAGCTTATGCTGAAGCAGATAAACTTTGTTGCTCTTGTGCTTTTTTGGTTTGGGAAAGGCTTTATAAAGACATCACTTTCCAAACTCATCGAATCACATGTGTAGCTCTTATTACAGAACCATGAACTGTTTCAGCATGTTTGGAAATCCACAGTTTGGCCTGCTACTGTAGTTGCTAAGCTATTATTGGGAAATCACTGTTGAGGATAGGGGTTAGCAAACGGTCAATTAGGGAAATCACACACATAAAACACACACCCATGCATACTCACTTCCACGTGACACTGACATCAACGGTCCCTGAACTATCAGAGCATCGAATTCAGCAGAGAGCGACTCCTAAATCTGACTCTTAATATAGCTCATAAACCAGGCTGACTGCACTGATTCAACGCTGGATCACTGAGCCTGTGTGTGTGTGCACATGCTTGCTGTGTGTGTGTAGTTGTAAAAATGAGTCTGCTAGCTGCTGTGTATCTCTGATTATTGCGTAGATCAATTACCCAGCAGTAAATTATCCTGCCGCTATACTCACATAATTATCAAAAACACAAATGACAGCTGAGCGCGCATGTGTTTGTGTGTGCGTGCACAGGGGAATGTCTTCGCATACTGATTCTTGAAGCATCAAAGTAATCAAATATTTTATCATTACACCTTAGTAGTTGAGCAGATAGTTAAACTTTAATCAAGTCAACAATGTGTGATTGAAAAATGTAATGTGTTTCCAAAGTCTGATGAGTGTGTGTGTGTGTGTGTGTGTGTGTGTGTGTGTGTGTGTGTGTGTGTGTGTGTGTGTGTGTACCTAATCCATACATATTACTCTACATGATCTACATTACATAACCCTTGACACTTTCTCTTTTATCTTGAGATGGGTAATCTTTTATGATATAATTATTCAGATTACCATACAATCAATATATCAACTAGTCATCTGATCAATTTGAAAATGCACAACTTAATATGCACAAAATACATGTACAGCCTGGTACAAAAAACAGTTTTGGTCTCTAAAGCTAATTTCCCCGTTCATGACAATTGTACTGAGGGTGAATTTATATACAACTCACCTGTTCAAATGATATTAAGGCTTAAAGTTATGCAGAATTAACAGCGTGGATGCTTTGATTGACAGGTGGGTGTCGTTTCAGGAGGCTTGTTTGAGTAATTAAGCTTCATTCAGCCCGCATCAGCTCCGCCGGTTTGCCACTTTTGGATTAGTTGGCGGCGGAGGCAGGACTGAGAGTGATGTCATCGATTCTATGTCCATGTTTTATACAGTCTATGCGCAGACCAAGTAAAGCTATAGCAGCAAAACCCTCTCAGTGTATTGAATACAACAAGGTTGTGTTTTATAGATTTAATTATAAATGAAATTATGTGTTTTTCTTTTTCCTCTGCTGTGCTTCAGTCAGTTTGTGGTCATTCTATTTCATATGCATTGATTTAATATCATTTAATATAGTGCCAGAACTGCCCTGAGGCTCTTGTCATTCACCCCTGCATTACCCCCAATGCCCACCTACAAAGTAACTGCAACACAGTGAATCTATAAACCTCTGGGAACCCTGAGATTGTGGGGCCATCCAGACAATGGGGATAAAGGAATTAGAATACAGAGATTAGGAGATAAAATCAACTGCAAAGTACAAATGCAAAGAACTGTTAATGCTGCTGACAAGAGGCGATTGATTATATAACTGCAAAATAAGAAAGAGTGCATAGAGGAACAATAATTGATCTGAATATTTGAATACTAAAATAGCCTTCAAGGTTGGAAAAAAAGAATGCATCTGAAAATAGCAAACTTCTGGTGATAAAAATGAACAGGAGATGTTGGGGGGGGGGGCGAGAGAGCACCACAAAGGCCACGTTTAAGAAGGCTTTGATGTGCAAGATGGTGCATCCTCCTCACAGTGTAAATGTCAGAACGCCCAGGGAGAACGTCTAACCCTGTGTGTGTGTGTGTGTGTGTGTGTGTGTGTGTGCTACTGTAACACACACATGCAGTGAGGTCCTGGTATGGATCTATTCCAGTTGACTACTGGTACACATGGAGCTATTTCTGTCTGACTGCTGGGAAACAAGGACACAAATGGATAAATGAAGATTGAGGGAGAGGAGGAAGGAAGGATGGAAGGAGACATGGATGAATAAAATGATCCATGAATCTCATGGATCGTGGCTGCTGCTGTGGTCCTGCATGACGTCCACTACATATATTATTACTGTCATTATTGCTACCATATCTCCATTACAGTTTATAGTTAGTTTATGATTTACTGCTGCTGTGCATCTGTTTCTCTCTATCTCTATCACAGGTTCCACTGCTACTGTAATTATTTTATCATTGTCATTTTATCATTCATTGTAATTGTTCACTGTCCATCCTGGGAGAGGGATCCCTCCTCTGTGGCTCTTCCTGAGGTTTCTTCCACCTTTTTTCCTGTTAAAGGGTTTTTTGTGGGCAAGTTTTTCCTCACTCAGACCGAGGGTCTAAGGACAGAGGGTGTCACTCCCTGTACAAATTGTAAAGCCCTCAGAGGCAAAATGTGTTTTGTGATTTTGGGCTATACAAATAAAATTTGATTTGATTTGAATAAAAGGAGGAAGGACTAAATGAAGGCAGTCGGTGAGAAGAGGAGTGCAGAATCAAAGCCTGCGCTGATAGGTTGGCTCGATATTGATCCTTTAAAGCTGCATGTAAAGGTCAATAAATCATTACCACAAAGCGTTTAGAGACTTTATTTTAGTTACAGTAAAGCAACATGACTACCACACAGAGGGCTGGCATTGTCACTGACATACATACTGTAGAAAATGAACCAATCAGGACTGAGAACCTCTGATGTGACGTTTCATCCTAAAAATATCAGAAGCAGCCCTATAAAGTCTCGCACAGTTAAAATGAGGTTAGAAGGAGGGACAGAGACATTTAAGGAAGGACATGCAGAGAGGTGAAAGAGAAGGAGGAAGCAGGAGAGAGTTATTACAAGAAGGTAGAAAGGATATGTGGGGGACATTCTTCTGGAGTTAGAGGAAAAGTGGTAGAAAGAAAAGTCTGCAGTGAAGCTAGCATTCTGAGCTAAATGCTAAACATCAGCATGATGGGAATGTTGTTAATTTAGCGGTTATTCAGTCATTCAGACCTGATGATGGTGCAAAATGAAGGTCAAGGGGTCACTAAAGTGATTAGAAATGATCTTCAATGGGCCGTGAATATCTGCAGAAAATGTATGGAAATGCATCCTGATATTCTGAAGATATTTCACCCCAAACCAAAAATGTAAAACTGATGTTAAAATTAAAGTCAGGAGATCACCAAAGTCTGTGTGGTTTATCCTCTGGGTACCATGAATGGCTAAATGTAATGTTGTGGCAATTCATCCAATAGTTGTTTAAGCCACCAAAGTGGTGGACCAACCAACCATCACATGCAGCTAGCATGGTTAAAAACATACTCATATAAGTTCATACATGCATTTACAAGGAGTTAAATACACAAACACATGTATAAACACGTGCACACAGACTGTACACAGAGCTAGTCACAGCCTAAGTGTTCAATGCACAGCTGTGGCTGATGTCTTTAGTTTTGTTGCCATTTGATCATTAAACAAAGTATTGGACAAATTTGACCTGATGATGTCACTACATCAGTCAAACTCAGCACGCCGTTTTCATTCACTTATCTCCAAAAGCTTTTGCTTTAGAGCTGTTCAGCTCCCATCAGTCAAACCCAATACTTCCCAAATAAAAAGAAATGCATAAAGAATGGAAGAATGCATAAACTAAACTCTTGACATGTAGGTGCAGGCTAATTGGAAATCAGCACTGATGGAAAGAGCTGTGCAAGTAATACCTGCTGTCCAAACCACAAAAGAATTCATTTAAGTGGACAACATTTTGATCCCTGATAAAAACACTACGATGGCAAAACCCTTAAGATCAGACTGGGATTAAGACATTGTCTGTGGAGTCAGTGTACAGGAATTACTTATTTCATCTCACTAAAAGGATGGAATTATGCCCTCTAGATGGTCTATAGGATGCTTTTAATGTGAAACAGCTGCAGAAAGTGTTGTATTTGAACCCCAGTTCAGACCAAATCTGGTGCTGCGATGAAAATGTAGGTTTTCCCATTCATTTGAACGGGGTACTGTGTTTTGGCTGCAGTGGTGCAGGCCACAGTGGAGAGGTTAGTTTATTTCATGTAGGCTTCTACATCTGTGCTGTGATATAGTGACAGCAAGGAGTTTCCTTTGGTTTGTGTCCGACTGTTTGAGAGAGAGACGGCTGTGGTCCAGTGACATAGACAGTGAATGCTGTTTCTGTGTCTGGCGTCTGCGCCCGGTGGAATTTGGGAGTCACATTGGTGAAAAAACACGATAAAGGTGACTGGAACTGTTTCTGTCGTACTGATAAAACTGGCGTGCATAATTTACTTTATACTAAATCTAGACAGGAGGTGAACGTATAGAAAGTGCTGAGTCTGCATTAACAGCAAACAGCATCAGCAGCTAAAGTGGAAGCAGATGAGTAAACAGGAAGACGTCTGACAGTACACACTCATCAAACAGGGACAGAGGCCTGTCTCTGATATAAGACACGACGGAGAAAACAAACAGGTCAGAGTTTGATTTGCTTCTCTGAAATTTGGACGACACACCCTGATCTCTGGATCCCTGTCTTCCTCTGTCAAACACCCACACACACACACACACACACACACACACACACACACACACAAACACACACGCACGCACACACACACAAACATGCACATCCATTACAGAGCAGGGGGATAGATTTACAATCACAGGAAGCCAATCCCACAGACACAGAACTACCAACCCTCCCTGGTCTGAACCTGATCCAACAGACAGAAGTTGAGGTCTACATAATATCTCTCTCTCACACACTCTCTCTCTCTCTGCCTCCATTATCTGTTTGCTTCTAGAGCTCTGTAAAACATGCTGATTACACACATACATGCATCCTTTCCTGCATCAGTTTTAACCGTGTCACCAACTTTTGCAACCAACCAACGATTGCACCACCTCGCCTCTCCCTTCCAGGCTTCCGTATTTGAACAAAACCAGTCCAAAAATTAAAAATAAAATGCGGATGAACATCACAGCTGCAGCTCTATTATTTTTAAGATCCTGAGCTGATATGTGCTCCAGGATTCTGCCAAAACAATCAGGTTCTGTTCCCTCTGTCTGAGATGAGCAAAGGATGCAGAAAGCCTTCACAGCTGCACTTGAAAGGTTTTTTTCACAAAGTAAATGTGCTCATAAGGACACAAAAGCTCCTCATCTGCAATGAAATGAATACATATTCTACTACCAGAACATCGGCTATGTGAAGTTGTCCTTAGAAACCCTGTGTGTAGGATTTACTGTAACTACAGAATAAAACGTATAATTCAGCAATGCAATGAAATCTAAAATTTGCAATGAGAGGAGAGGAGATGTTCAGGAGAGAAGAGGATGTGATAGGTTCTGTGAATACTGTACGTAGAGTCCACTGGGGCATGTAATGAACTGATATCATGCAGTGTCAGCAGCACACCCTTAATTTACTACTATGGATTAACCCTCAGAGAGAGTTACACGTTCAGCGAGTCAGTTAGAGAGAACAAGCAGAGGCTGTTTCTCTCTCAGAGGACAGAACTGTTCAAACACAAGGTACAGGTACAAAACTCAAAGTTCTGTTTCACGTCCAATGAGACACACACACACATCATGTACTGCTCCCCTCCTCTGACTTTAATAAAACAAATATCACTGATTTCCTTCACTTTAAGCAGACTGTTGTAGGGAGTCTACAGGATGTTCTTTGAGCTAAATGCTAACATCTTCATGTTATGTTAACATGCTGATGATTAGCAGGTTTACTCGTCATCATCTTAGTTTGTCATGTTTGGATTCTAACATTTGCTAATTAGCATGAGTACTGCTCAGGCT
The DNA here is from genome assembly GCA_028641955.1 of Protonibea diacanthus. Lineage (NCBI taxonomy): Eukaryota > Metazoa > Chordata > Actinopteri > Sciaenidae > Protonibea > Protonibea diacanthus. Next base: position 20,479,072 of record CM053994.1, on the reverse strand, counting down.
GATGGGAAGTCATGGGAAGTATTAGTTTATGAATCAAAGTGCTGAATAAATGAGATTCTCCATGAAAAAGCTAAGGGATCACCAGTGTTACTACAGTTCATCCTCTGGAGAACACGAACGTCTGCACCAAATTTCATGGCAATTTAACTATGAAGCACAAATGTCAATCCTGACGCTAGATTCAGGGGATCACAAACTCATTGGGCTTCACCCTCTGGGTACCAAATTTGGTAATCCATGGTAACCTATCCAATAGCTGGAGAACTATTTCAGTCTGAACCAAAGCAGTGGACGGACCGCGGGTAGACTGGGAAAACTCTGAGGCAGCACACTTTCAACAAACAAAGTTAGGAGGTTGAACTAGAAATGATTTCTTGAATTTTGCCCTTTAGTTGGACAAATGTTTATTCCAGGGGTGTCAAGCTCAAATTACCCAGTGGGCCTTAATTAAAGACTGGGACTATGTCACGGGCCAGAGGGTGGGGGGCATTGGCACATCATAGTACACACACGTTTACCTCCTATGTCAGTAGCCTCCCACCTGCTTTGTCCCTGTTCTCAAAGTCAACTTTTGGTTTGGCCTTTCTGGCTTTAATGCTGTTGCAATGTGGACAGAGATGGAGAATGACATGCAGTAAAGGTCCACAGGTCGGATTCAAACCTGGGCCGCTGCAGCCAGGACTGAGTCTTCGTACGTGGAGCAGATGCTCTACTGACTGAGCTAAACAACAACCCCAGTGACAGTATCTTGACCTGTGCGGTGGATGTTGTAGTGCATTGTGGGATTTGAAGTATGAGGGGTAGGAATGCGATTTACCAGCGGGCTGTTAATAACAGACGTATGAAATTGTCTTGCAGGTCACGCCTTGAGTTTGACATGTCTGGTTTATTCTGTTGTAATCTACTCTAAGTTCAGTGAAGTATTTTAGAGTTTACATTGTCACAACTTTTAATTTGAACTTCTGTCATAGTAAAAATGAGATCAGCTCAGATCTATAGATTGTACCATTTCAAACTTCTAACCATTTTTCATTTGTCGTTACTAAAGTAGAGTCATAGTTGGTCTCGAATGACTTATTTCACTGTCACAGCTGATAGTCACTTTCAGACCAGGGTCAGTGCTGACTGATATATTACCCATGCTTTGAGTGACAGATATAAAAAGAGTGCTGGGAGTGGCTCAAGTGAATATTTATCTTCACCACTGTTCCTACTGTAGTCATTTTCTCATGTGAGACACAAAGCCTTCACACTGTACAATTACAACAATTAAATGATAAAAAGTGATTTTACAGTGCAGAAGAACCCAACATAAACTCTAAAAGTTTTTAAGACCTTTGATCAGATATTTGGATGCCTAAATGTAATTTTAGTGCTATTTTTTTGATACTTTATGAATTATTTTTGGACGTGTGTTGAACTCCTTTATGGGCCTCTCTCTGGACCACGACACAAGCACAGACAATTTCCAAAGAAACTTGGATGCAAAGATGAGAGACTAACTGTTTCATGTGAAGTTTGGAGTTGGTATGAGAAGAAGATTTACTTTGTGAATCCCTCGTCAGGGAATGTCTTTTTTAAACTGATATCCTGAGTTTAAAGAGATCTTTGAAAGCAGACACTCTTTCTTTCATTCTCCTCCTCACTGAATTGTCAACCTATTAAATGTCTCTTTGTATCTCGTCTATTCACACACGCTAACCAATGGAAAGCCACAGACCCTTTCACTAACAGAGAGCGAGAGTGTGTGTGTGTGTGTGTGTGTGTCATTTGTCATTTACAGAGTTGTCCCAGTTTGTTTTTTGTGTTTTTTGTGCAGTACACCAATCCTACTTTACTAGATGCACTGTGTGTGTGTGTGTGTGTGTGAGTGTGACTGAGACATGGACAGGGACAGAGACACACTGTGTGTGTGTATGTGCTAGAGTTACATAGAGAACAAAAGCCTTATTGTACCTGTGTCTGCAGCTTCTGTCTATCCTGTGTTGATAGTCCAGCCCTGATTCTCTGGACACAGACACTGTTGAACATTCGTCTAAGACATTTTCTTCATCATTGCAGGTTAAAGATAGGTATAACCAAAGTGATGGTTTACTGCCAAACATGCATTCACACTTTGCATGTAAACATCTAGCATGGCACGGCACAGCTTGGTCTTTCCTGGCTCCATTTGCACGTGGTATTTACACCTGAACTGTATCTGGATACATAATCTGGATAATGACACCTGATCCATGGGCCTTACATTCATACCTGCTATTGTTGTGGTCTTTATCTTGATGCTGCGTGCATTGTGTTGGATCTCAGGATGTTAATTCATGAGGCGGAGCTGGTGGACTTCATTTCTAAGTGAAGCAGTGCTGCTGTTCATTCGCTGCTTCTTCTTCTTTGCAGAGGAGAGAAGGCTGAAATCACTGAATTCAAGGAAAGACTTGCCAGCTATCGTTGCTACTTTTGCTGAGCTTGCTTGAGATAGCAGGAAGAGCTGGGTGGCTTCTTATCTGTCATGTGTTCTTGTTGTATGGACTGCTTTTACACCTATCTGAGATCTGGTCAGAATCCAAGGAAGACCATCCGGATGATCACATTCTGACACACGTCAGTACATCTTGTATTAACAGGACATTTTATTCCTGCGGAGAGACGTCCACAACTCATGTTGCAATGCTATATTTATATAAGCTATATTATATGCATTATTTTTTATTTATTATTATTTTATTTTATAATAATAAAACAATACAAATAACCTTTTTTTATAGATACTTTATTGATCCCTCAAGGGGAAGTGGAGCAGTCCTTGCTCAAGGACACCTTGGCAGTGCACAGGAGGTGAACTGGCACCTCTTCAGTTACCAGACTTTGGGTCATGCTGGAGTTGAACCTCCACCCTCTGGTTCATAAGCCAAATCCCCACAGACTGAGCTACTAAAGGCCACTCAAAGGCCACCACTCAAACTGCGAACAGTCCAACAGTTTAAGAACAACATTTGTTAACGCACGCTTGCATTGAATTTGTGGATTTCATCGTCTACCATCCAGAATATCTTTAAAAGATCCAAAGAAATCTGTGTTAGCGTTTCCGTTCAGTACAGCTGCTATGGTGTATCTTTGTGCGATCAAACTCAGCTAAGAGAACTAAAAACAGATGATTAATGATATAACTGCACTGGACTGAACTCAAACCAGTTTTCCTATTTGCTACCCACCTAGCACCCCCCCCCCACACACACACACACCATGTTGGCACTTGGCCCTGCAACCATAGTAGCGCAGAGAAGGGGCCCAGGGTTCCCCCCGCTGATGGGTGACGGCGGTGGGGGTGAAGAGAAAGGGAGAGAAGAAAGAAATTTAAAGAGACAAAGATGAAAGTCTGAAGATCAGAAGTGATTAGGAGAAAGCGTGTGAAAGGGAATTTCTCTTCTCTGATCCCATGAGGGTTAAAGCAAGAGATTTTGGATGAATGAGAGATGAGAGGAGGAGAGAGGGAGGGAGGGAGGGAGGGAGGTCAGGAGGATGAGTCAAGCTGGAAGAGGCAAACGAGGCGAACTGAGGGAAGGAGGGCAGAATGAGGGAGGCATGCAGAGAGATCAGGAGGAGGGAGAAAAAGAGAGAGAGAGGGAGGATGAAAGGATGGGTGACGGCCGCAGAGATGAAAAGACAGCATGAATGAAAGAACGGGATGAGAGGAAAGGTGAGAAGGGATTATGGAATGAGAGCAGAGGAGAGAGAGACAAAGAGAGGGATGAGAGACGCTTTTGGAAAATGAAGAAGAGGACGAGAAGAAAGAGGGAGAGCAGAGACGGAGGGATGAAAAAAGAGAAAGAAAGTCAGGTAGTGGATGTGTAGGAGCCGGGGTGCAGTAGGTCTGCTGTGCTAATCCGTATTGTCAGATTATAGTGTAATCCCACGCACAGCGCAGGGCTAAAGTGTCTGACTGGACCCCGCGGTGCTGAATTGGAATAACCGTCAGTGATCCAGAAATTTCCTGGCCCGGCACTGCGTGCTTGTTGCCATGGCGATGGCTCCAGGAAGAGAGAGAGAGAGAGAGAGAGAGAGAGACAGAGAGAGAGAGAGACAGAGAGAGAGAGAGAGAGAGGGGAGAGAGAGAAAGTGTGGAAAGATAAAATAGGAATGGGATGAGGAGGGAGGAAAAAAGTGAAAGATAACTGAGACCAGAAACAGGCGGGGCCACAGCGGGTTTGGCACCAATCACATACCCACACACACACACACACACACACACATACATACATACATACATACATACATATATATATATATATATACACACATGCATTCACACACACTCAGTATACACACAAGGATGCAGAGCCAAACCCACATGTTCTACATGTGTTCAACAGCTGCATGCAACCAGCCAGAACATACAAACAACTGTCCTCATTGGCTCAGGGAAGCTACTACTTCTCTTTCATAGGCTGACGTGCTGCAAAACAACCGCCTGATTGGCCCAAAGTAACACACACCTACTGCAGAAAATGGATCAAAGGAGGCAAGCTAACTGGACACACACATTTTGGTACAATACTATATGAACACACATATGCTGCACAGATGTCTGCTCACATGTTTAAAGCTCAGGCTTTCACATTCATGCTAAATGTCAAATTTACAAAAAACATCCTGTTTGAAGTTTGAAGGTGTCTCATTTGTCACTGAGTATTTTTCCTGATTTTAAAATGTCTTTGTGAAGTCTGTTTTGTGAATTTAGCCTTCAAGACTAGCAAAGCTAGCATGTCTTTGGACTTGAATCAGGTCACATCACCTCTAATCTTACGGAGAGCCATGCCAGCAGCTTCGTGAGACAAAGCATTTGAGCTAAGTGCTAACGTCAGCATGCAAACATTCTTACAATGGCAAAATGATAACGTTTACCATGTTCACCATCTTAATTTGCTGTATTAGCATGCTAACATTTGCATAACAGAAGTTATCTCACCAAGAACCAACAATTCCCACCATGAGCAAGAACGTGGTGACAGTGGTAAGGGTATACCTTTAAACAGGCAGAAACCTAGAGCAGAAATGGAGATATGACTAAAGGTAGTAATAATGATAATTCTAGTAAAAGTACATGTAGCGGATGTCAAGCAGAACCACAGCATCAGGCTTGATGGCTCAAGATGGTGGGAATCCCGTTAGTTTAGCAGTTATTCAGTCAAAGTATTGGACAGAAATTTGACCTGCTGATGGTGCTAAATGAGAGGATACCTAAAGTGATTATAAATCATCCTCAATGGTCATGAATATCTAGATATTTCACCCAGAAGCAAAAATGTAAAACTGGCACTAGAGGCAAAGTCGGTGGTGTATCTTCTGGGTACCATGAATGGCTAAATGTATTTTGGTGCAATCTATCCAATAGCTGTTGAGCTGTCAACCTGGACCAAAATGGTGGACCGAACAACTGTCAGACACATGTGCCACACATGTTCATACATGTATGTCATGAAAAAACGCATGCATACATGCTGTATACACAGAGCTATTCGCAATAATGACATACACGCAGAAGCCATAAACATATAGAACACAGGTGTTGGAGAATCGTGATCTGGACCTTTTTGACCCAACGTTCTCCTCTTTCTCCAGTCCTGTCTTTCCACCAAAAAACTTAAAGTAAAGTAAGGGAAAAAAAGAGAGAGAGAGAGAGAGAGAGACAGCTGTTGCTTTGGTGGAATCTTCCAGAATCCCTTCTTTCCTGTTGTCAGCTCGGCCCATCCAGATCCTGGCCCAGTTCGACATGAGTAATCACCCTCACCGGCTCCCTGACAGCAGCACACTGCCAGCCAGACTGATTCATTGGGCAAGCAGAGACAAATGGGGAGGGGGGCAGACAGAGATGTAAAGAGAAAAAAGATGGAGGCAGACGGTGCAAATGACAGGCCCTCCAGGAATTTAAGATCTGTGCAACCACACTATCAAATGCAAATGTACCACTCCCTGCAACATATGTGACAACATGCACTTTTTTTAAGGCGCATTTGTCATCTTGGTGTGTCTTTGCAGGTTTTTGTTGTTGTTTTTTTGCATAAAATCTCCATTAAAATTCAGCACAGGAAAGAACATCACATCTGCTTCGGTCTTCTCACGGTCTAACTAATGAGGATGTAGTTTCACATTCATTCACACGTTAAGGATGAACTCCAATACTTTAGACAAACTAATGAATATTTTTCTATGAACCTCCAGTACTCCAGTACACAACTGTGTTGTGTGTGTTGAGTGCTAATTAGCCAATGTTACTGTAAAAACACACTAAGCTAGCCATGAAAGCAGCTCTGTGAGGCTCCAAATGCTAACAGCAGTATGCTGAAAGGCTCTCAGTGACTGAATGCTCATGTGATTTTAGCAGGTATGATGCCATAGATGGCAAACCTCATTTCAGTGGACAAGAGCAAGATGTTAAAATTAGGTGAGGACAGCAGTGGTGACAGTGAGTTAAAACATTTTTTTAAACATATTTTTACGTCCTTCACAACGTAATTTACAACCACACGTTACGTAGCTCCCTCACACAATCTGTGAACAATACGAATTCACCATAGCAACATAACAGGATGTTTGTTTGTATGTTTTTCCTGGGCTGTTCAGAAGATGTCTGTCTGTGAACTCACCATAATGTTCACCATCTTAGCTTGTTTGCGTGCTAAATTTCTTTTGCTAATTAGCTCTAAGCATAAAGGCTGAGTACTATCATGACTTGACATCAGAAGTATTTTGTCAAAAACAAAACTAATGGAAAAATTACTTGGAAAATAATGTTTTATTTTACAGTTAAAACACTAATATACATTGACTGAAAAAAAAACGGAAAAGGTTACTCATCACGATTCTTACAGGGCATTTTTAAAAGTATTTTTTTAAGTATTGGGCAAATTGGGAATGTCATTAGTTTGGTAGTTATTTGGTGATGAACCAAAGTACTAGTTATATTTCACTCCAAACCACAAATGTACGGCTAAACATAACAGATAGATAGATAGATAGATAGATAGATAGATAGATAGATAGATAGATAGATAGATAGATAGATAGATAGATAGATAGATAGATAGATAGATAGATAGATAGATAGCTGTGTGTGTGTGTGTGTGTGTGTGTGTGTGTGTGTTTGTGTGTGTCTGTGTATCAATCACATGTTTTAGCATGAGGTCTGTGGTGACTCAACAAACAGAGATGTTTCACTTTAAAGAGAAAGAACTGTGACACAGTAAAAACACACTGAGGCCAGGACTCCCTCTGAATACAACTTTCCATTCTGTCTCCATCATCATCCGTCAACTTCCTTCTTGTTGATCTATTACTCTTCTTCTTTTTCTTGCTTTTTTTCATGAGGGAGGATGGAGGCTTCACACTCACCCAGTATGCTCAAGTTTTCCCAGCTGCTGTGAGGATCGGGTTCAGATGGTCTGAAAGTCTTCCAGTCACAAGTTCACAGATCATCTCTAACCATCAGTCTAAATGCATATTTTAGAAGAGTTCAAACTTCCTGGAAAATAAATCTGACCCAGATATCTGCCTCCAAATCAGCAGGAGTCAAAGAGACTATAAAGACTGAGAGGCTGAAATATTTATGAGTTAAAGGGGAGGCCTTCACTGCCTGCTTTAAACATCACTGATGTACTTTCTAGAATCTGATAACACGACCTTAACAAGAATACAGATGTAACAGTGATACTGATCCTCCAGATCAAAGGATTCACAATATATTATGATTCACACAAATAAAGTCACCTTCATCATACTTCATCTGTCTATCTATCTATCTATCTATCTATCTATCTATCTATCTATCTATCTATCTATCTATCTATCTATCGATTCATTAATGAAACCTGAGGTTTACGAGCTTGAAATGCAATTAAAATTGTACAAAAGAAAAACATTAATACCAAAATGTTACTCTGATCTTTCACTTTTAAAATGTTAAAATTAAAAATGTATTTCTTACAATCACAATTTCCAATGACGCCTTCTTTTTGTCAAACCAGCAGTCCAAACTCCAAAGATATTCAGTTTATCATCACATATGAATTCACCTTGTTCAGAAACTGTCTATTAGTATCAGTCACCAAACCAGTTGGGACTAGATGACTTGCTTGTAATGTTTCATCATGTATGCAAAGTTAACCCTAACCCTCTTCTCGGAGACATGGAGGATCCTGATTGGAGCGGCGCCTGGCCCCACCGTCCAATCCGCAGTATCCAAAAAGAAGAACTACGCTATTTAAACTAGAACCAGACAGCAGTGGTGGCAGCTTGTGTTTTTGTGTTGAGCTTGCCTGTGTTGTACTCCTGAAACGATGAGAATGTTAATTATTGTGTTACCTTGTATGTTTGTTGAGGTGTTAGTTTGCTGTGTGGGGACTGGGCTAGGTTTAGTTCATTTGACTGATTTGCACACACTTCAAGGTATTTTTGTTAGCATCATAGATTAGGCGCTTCTTCTTCTTAGTTTACCTCACCTCTTTTTGTGATACTGAAGATGAATCTGAATTCCAGTAAAATAAATAACTTTGTCTAACCAAGATCAGCTGCTTTGTTACTTCCTTTAACAAGGTGACTAGCTAAATTTTGAATTTTCTCTGATTCAGCAGTTGCATTGGCGGCTTCCATCCCTTCCAACTGATTGGAGTCAACAGTTCAGCAACAACAGCATGATCCCACACTGGCTTCCCAGCAGAGAGCACTGCCAAATCAGTTTAATGGGCCACCTGTCCAAGGAGTGCTGGGCAAGTGCTTTTTTCCTCTGAGCCAATTCTCATTTCTTTTCATTTTCATTTTCATTTAGCCAGAAAAACAGCAGAGCAATGAAAAACATTATCAGCTGTGGCTATGACTCTGTGTGGAAAGTGCTTCTCCAACAGGTTTCCTCACAAAGTTTGTCATATTCTTAATAAAAAGATGAAAATGTGTATCTACTGAGAATAATTCATCCACATGAAGAGCTTAGAAATATTTGGTATTACATAAATATGCTTCCTAACTTATTAACTACTAAAATCCTGCCTTATTAGGATAGGAATTTAGCTTTTACTGTCTTAACTGAAGAATTTCCTGTTAGGATGGGAAGACACTGTCCTGAATTAAAAAAAAAAAACCCTATAACAACATGAACACCAACATATTTTGATCAAAAGGCTTCTCAAGCCACAAGAAGACTTTAAAATTCCTGTAGCGTGTATTAATATTTATATATATCGACTGCCCAGGCGATTTATTTTGAATTTGACCAATGTGCCATGCCTTCAGGCTGCATACTGATGTGACACATCCACCACCTCTAGCCCCTTTAAATCCTCATCCTGGGTCGATAACTGGGAAGAAAACTTTCCAAAAAAGGAGTCACTTCCCGTATCTACCCTTTAAGAGACCAGCAGCAAGACCTGAGTCTATTGACTCTGATGGGAAAAGTGAACGTGAGCTCAAATTATGAGCGACTCTTTCTCCTCAGAGTCACTGAAGTAAATATTGAACTCATTTTTTAACAAGTCGATGAATCAGGAGAAAATGTACTTGGAGACCCGTCTCTGCCCCAGCATCAACTCACTCCGGTGAGATCTGGGAACACAACAACACAGGTATCTGTTCTCTGTCGGTGCTGAATCGTTGGTCTGTTTCACCAAAGATGATCTATAACAACTCAGCTAAAACTTCAAGAACTTTCTGAACCGTCTGTGGTACAACATAATCTGTTCATTCATCCACAAGACATTCACAACAGTTGTGTGGGGGGTTGAAGGTTGGCCCTTAACAGTGAACTTAAATATAGTTGGGGGAAATATATTTTAGTATAATCTTGATTAAAACAACCAGATTTCATGCAGGTACACTTGAATATCTGCTATTCCTCCATCACATGCACAGATGATTTCTGAACCAAGACCACACTTTGGATCCCAGAGCACAAGACTACTACATTAAAGGTCCAGTATGTCACATTTACCAGCATCTATTGGCAGGAACTCAATATAATAATAATTAGTATATTTTCATTGGAGTATAATCTCCTGAGCACAAGAATCATTGTGTTTTTGTTCTCAAAATGAGTCCTTTATACCTACAGTATGAGCAGGTCTTCTTCTATGGAGTCCGTCATTTTGAACCGCCATGTGCATAAGTAAGTTTTGATGATATTATGGGGTAAATATAATATCCACCCCTTTGCAACCCTAGTTTTCAGTTAGGATGTCTAAAGTTAAGATAAGATACGAGGTCTTAAACAGCCATGAGTTCAACTGCTCCTGTAACAGGAAGGTAAAACTTTTCCTTTATATGAAACTTTGGTTAAAGATGGGACAGCAGTGAGGACATTTTTCTGTAATGAGGCCTCTGGTGACAACAACAACCGTCATCAGTCCCAGATGATTCAGTAAAGCTGCACGAAATGATCGATGATGAGATTTTTGTACCTTCTTACCCCCGTGGAGCTGCTCACTGGTCAACAGTGAAGCACTGTACTGATTAAATGTGTATCAAAGCAATCCTTTCTGTGGATGATTCAACACTGCAGTGTGGAGATGTCAGTCGACGTGTTCACTGAAGAATTTATCAGCAGCAGCAACATCTGGAACCGCTAAAAGTGAACACACCTGCTGCCAGGCTGCCGAGATGATGCTCCATCCACAGAGGCTTGGTTAGTACGATCCTGCAGTACGTGCTGAGTGTCATCTTTAGAGAGTGTGTGAAGAAGGTTAATATGGCAGAGAGTGATTTCGCAGTGCTGACTTTTATGAAACAGGAAGCGTCCGAGCAGAGAGAACGGAGAGACGACGTGTCAGAGAAAATGACAAAGCAGCGAAATAAATAATTCCGTCTGGGTCAGAACGGTGTTTAATGTTCTACTGTGCGTTAAGTAACGGCTGGATTTAGATGAATCTGCACATTCACGTGAACTATTGTACACACATACACACAATCATATAGACGCCGTGCAAACTGTGGGTGCATGTGTCAGAGGTCAGGTACATTATATGAAATCTTTTACAGATCTGCAGCTGTGTGGGCAGAGCTCCAACACCAAACATCTGTTCAACCACTGGATCCTACATGTATAGATATGTATGGACACACACACACAGAAGGCAGGACTCAGCATCTGTCCTGCTGGACAGTCCCTCTTGTGTGAGTACACACACACACGTGCACTGAAAGAAGCAGATGGTGATGTTACTGCGTACAGTAGCATTAACGGACAGTTCTGTTTTTATGGAGGTCGAGCCGGAGAGGTGAGGCCACACAGCCCTGCAGCACAATTATCATTCCACAAAACAGCTGTTTGTAAGAAGACAGCCCAAAACGAGGAGCGCATCATAAAGAGCAAAGTGCAAGGAATGAATTAAACAGTGTCATCTGTAAGTAACTGAGCCTTACGTCAAAGACGGACATTATTTACTACTATTAGGCCAGACCTGAGTGTGATCATAGTTTAGAGCACAGGTCACTAACAGGCGGTCCGCAATCCGGGTCCATCCTCTGTCTTGTCCTGTCAGTGTCTCTACACCGCTACTCAGCGTAAGCGACATCCTACCTGTCTCTGACTGGCCAGTACTTGTTGCCTTCGCAGGTTCGAGCTGGTTGGGTTTAGGCATGAGAACTGAGATTGGTCATGGTGAGGGGCAATAATGTCAGCCAATCACATGAGGGTAGGGCGGGCCTTCACTGAACAGAGCAGCAGTGACAGTGATGGAGAGAAAAATATAAAGGAGTGAGGAGACAAGAGAGAGAAAAGAGGCCAAACTGTGAGTCAGTGTGCCATGGCATGTGCTAAACGGAGGAAGGTTGACACGGAAAAATAACTTTTAATCCAGAAGATTGCAGCCAAGTCATCCAATAACTTATTATTATTATTATTATTATTATGAAAGTACTTTTTATTTATAATTCTCAGCTGAATGTCAAATTGACTGGCTGCCTTATCTCATCCTTGCTTACTTTGACTTTTCTTTTTTCTTTTTTCTTCATTTGATGAATTATTTATTATTGTACGTAGCTCTCACAGTCCAGAGTGTCACTGAAAATAAATATTGTTGCCATGACGTTGAAATATAACTTTCTTTGTTTGATGAGTCATTGGCTTTACACAGTGCAGATGCTGATACTATGACAATGCTGCTTCAATATATATCAAATAATTGTAATGTAGAACTAAATTATAATGCAACTTAAACATGATGATGCTGTGAACATGAGGACATTCTTAGATAGATAATTCGTTCATAGTCGGATATTTAACGCCATGTATACTCAGCAATCGGATCTGAAGCGGATTTTGCGTTCTGCGCATGCACAGCATTTTCCGCTGGAGCTTTCACCTGGAAGCCAAAAGATCCGTTGTTCTTTTTATATGCATTATTAGGATGAAAATAACACATGAAATGTACGCAGCTGTAGCATCGTCAGTCTCCTCGTACACCATCTTTGTTTGAATGCCGTCAGATAGTTTGTTGTTGCTGATAAGTAGAGGTCAACCGAAAGTGGCTCTTTGTTGAGAGGGCTACAGCGACACCGACACAGATGTAAACGTACTGACTGTTCCTATAATCAGACTCTGTAGACTAGGGACAAGACTTCGGTATCAGCGTTCTGGATTCCATCTGTAGTCCATTTGTAGTCTGAGTAGTATTGACCAGTCACGTTTGAGCGGGCATTGGTTGAAACAGTCAGTGTGACAATCAGAAGAGGGGGTATGCATGGACCAAAATGCTCAATCTCAGAACCCATCAGTCATCGCCTGCTCATAGTTTAGCATTTTTATTATATTTGAAGTTGCTAATTAGACTATAAATAATGATGCTGGTCATTATTTATAGTCTAATTAGCAACTTTAGACATTCCACAGAAGAGGAAGTCTCAGCCCAGATATCTGTTATCTATCTATCATTAGCTAGCCGATAGTTGCTGAGCTTGCTGATTCACGGATGTTTTGCAGAAACTTGTTTTGACAAATGAATCTCTGAAGTATATGTGACTCTAACCCAACTTTAACCTTCTAAACACTCTCACACATATCAAACATTTATGGGTGTGTCAGTGCACGACTCTTTTTCCCAAGCCCTGAGCCCGCACCCAAACTGTGTCACTGCCCTGTTTTTAGCCAGAGCAGTAGCATTCATTCACAAAGTCCCCTGGAGATGATAAAAGTATCCACTGTGGGTTCAGGGTGGAACATTAAACTAAAAGGCTCTCGTGTAGAGTACAGTAAAAGCCTTGTCCAGGCGGTGTTAGTTTAAGTTCAGGAGTCCAGTCTGAAAAAGTGCAGAATCTCCCGCCTTTATTAGAGCTCAAACATTAATTTGAAGCAATGTTATGACTTCAGGGCGTGAGTGGAAAAATCCTGCAAGAAGGCGATGTGGGAGCACAGTCACACTCTGCAGCAGACACTCACTCACACACACACACACACACCTTTGCAAGCTAACACACACCTACACATGCATACAGCTACTGTATTAGTTACATAACAACTCTCTAATGACATGGTTTGGCTGTGTCTCCCATATCTGTGAGATTTAAGTCTTATGCCTGCAGGATTTCACGAGCATATTAAGATTTTGTCCAGTCTGCAACGCCTGACTTCCACATTAATGATTACAACACACACACACACACACACACACACACACACAATGATGTAAATTCCAACAGAGTCTGTACCTCTCTGTACCAGTCCTATGATGGTGGGAGACAATTGTGTTTGAGTGTTTTGCATGTGTGTGTGTGTGTGTGTGTGTGTGTGTGTGTGTGTGTGTGTGTGTGCATAAGCCAGTACAGTAGGTGCTTAATGCCACCTCTATAGTGCTGAGTGAGCATGGGAGGTCTCACCTCTGCTGGCCCTCTCATTCTGTGGGTGGTCTTTCTATCCAGACTAAACCACTTACACCCTTCTCCTACAATAGAGTACAATAGAATAGAATAGAACACCTGGTGTTCATCATTAACTGTCACATCACACTTCATATGACACATGGGCCTTTTTTTTTTTTTATTTCTGTCCCACCTTTGTGCTCCTCCTCTCTCCTCATTATCACCTCCACCTCATCCTCCACTGCATTTCCCTTCCTTCTCCGTCTTTCCTCTTGTTAACGAACCACTTCTCCTCTCTCCTTCCTGCTCATTTACATTATTTTCATTTCATGCACTCTACTATCTTTTCCCTTTTCCTCTCCTTTTCTTACTTAATTATATATGTAATTATTTTGTTTTCTCTCTTTTCCTTTCCTTTCCCTTCCTTTACTGTCCTTTCCTTTCCTTTCCTATCATGCCCTTCTCCCTCTCTACCTTTACTTTACTTACATGTCAAACAATCTATTTTCCTTTCATCCTTCCCCTTCCTTTACTGTCCTACCACATAATTTCCTATCCTGCCTTATCTCGTCCTATCCTTTCCTTCCCTTCCACTTCCTTTCCTTCCTCCACATCCATGCCTTTCTCTTCCTCTCATCTCCTCACCTCTCCTGTGCTCTCTCCTTCTCCCTGAACTTGCCACTGACCCATTAAACTATGTGGATGTTATTTTTGGTGCAGCGCATTGTGCAGATGAGTAAGTGTGTGTGTGTGTATGTGTGAGAAAAAGAGAGAGAGAGAGAGAGAGAGAGAGAGAGAGAGAGAGAGAGAGAGATGTTTGATGTGTGCGTAGCAGTTGGCAATAAAAGGTGGAAATGATGTCGCTCAGCTATACCTCTGTTTCTTTGTGTTATTTTGTCACTCTCAGCCAATCGTCACCCCTCCTCCATCTGCACCACCCACTCATCAAAAAACATCCACTACAAGCAGCTACCTCTCCCTCTCCCCATTTGTTTTTCCACTCTCTCCCTCTCTCTCTCTCTTCTGGAGCACCATTCTGTTTGCCTCAAAGCAAAAATATCCATCCACCCCTCTCTCTGTCTCTCTCTCTGTCTCTCTCTCTCTCTCTCCCCATCTGTTCTGTAATTCAATCATGGAGGCAGCGAGCAGTCAGCACAGAGGTGAGTGATGATGTTTTGGAGGAAAACGCCAGAAAACTCAGCCAGCCAATCGCTGAGCTTTCTCGCCGTTATCATTTCTAATTTAATATTTCAAGAGAAAACTCAATCAATAAATCTGTGTTGGCACATTTTCTACTTTTCTTTCCAACTCTTAATATATTATGAGCTGCGTTGGGTGCACATCCTCAAACAGAGTTCTAAATGAAGCATGTCATCAGTTTTGTTGAACAAATAAACAAACAGACATGTTGTCTTAAAGCTGGTTATCTGAACATTAAGAACAAGAAGCAGATTCTGCTGGAACACCCCCCAATTCTATTGGATTGTCGACCATATTACCTGATGTTTTGCAGTGGATACATAGTGAGTAGTGAGCCACACATTACTCTGTATTCTGTTACCACATTTACTCAGTACTTTCCATTTAATGCTGTTTTATACTTCAGACCACTTCATAGCATTTGTTACCTTTGTCGTTATTCTACTCTAATATTTCAAACACAACACATATAGAATCACATATAGAAATATGACACATTGTTTCTAACGCAGCAGTATATAAAGTAGTTTGAATAGGTTCAGGCTCATGACTTACAACATCAAATGACTACTGTATGTGTGATGAACCTACAGAGTGGGTGCAGGAGGCATCAGACTATCACTGTAACTCACTGTGACAGACAGATGAAGGTCAACATGTGGAGTATTTCACACATACAGAACCAGATACCAGATTTGGTGGAGACCAAAGCAGAGAAAAAAAAAAGACAGAATGTTGGACTCAAACAAATAAATGTGAATGCTGCTCTCTATCTGATGGATGTACCAATATATCAAGTTCTCCATATCAGTTTAAAAGGTGATAATGGGCAATATTACGTTCACATCTGATATGAGGAAGGTGGGCTTTATAAAGTGAGAGTAAGTAACCCTGATGTTGTCATTAGGGTTGTCTTGTTATATTATTATATTTGACAGGAAGGGAGTGAGTTTGAAAGATAAGCTGACCTTGGAATGGAAGATATGGTGAGAGTTGTATTATGGGAAATGTAGGATGTATCATTTTTAAGCCTTGCTTAATGCTATGGACTAAAGGTCAAGATATTTTAGCCTCTGTAATGCTTTTAAATACTGTTTTGTGTAAGTCCCCCAACTTCATGGATGTCCAGTACAAAAGGACCAGATCTCCTTCACCCATTGGCTGTTGGTGGTAGAATTTCCAATAAGAAACAAGTTTGTTAACTGTGTTTGTATCCATTTGGGTCCTGAATGCACATGTAAACACATAATGAACACAATCTGTGGTATGTGATATGATTTCTTGTTATATTCCAGCTATTACTAACAGTACTGCGGCACAAAAAGCTTCCATCCTGAACACCACGGTGCATATAATCCAATAGAGCGCTCTATATAATATAAGTGCACCACCAGCTAAAAAAGCTCCTTCACGCCGTGTTTCTCTCACCGGAGCATATAGTTACAGACAGAGCACAGTTAACCAATATGAAGACTGTGGCTGACAGTATGTGAAGCTTCCTCTCTGCCTGCCTGCCTGCCTGCCTGCTCCTTTGTGGATGTGCACTGGTGTGGATGCAATCATCTGCTCCACTCCTCTGCCAGCCTTGCACGTCAGCGTAGAAAGATGTGGGTGGGGGGAGGAGAGAGAGATGAGGAGGTGGTATCTCCGATGGTCTGTGAGCATTAGCATCTCTGCTGGCTTCAAAGAAAAAGGATGGAGGCAGATAGTGTTGTGAAGCGATGGCGGCATGTGTCAGTCTCTCATGGCAGTAAACTGAGAGAGAGAGAGATAGGGGGGAGGGGAGGGGTGTCGTGTCATCATTTCACCGATGCAACACACACACACACACACACACAGCCTTTAATGACACAATAAACAACCATCAATACAGATTACACCGCCCGCCTTGACACACAAACACTGTAGCAGCCCATTAACAAACACAGAGCTCAGGTCACACTCAAGGTCTGCACCCTGTACACACACACACACACACGCACACACACACGACCTCGTCGAGTGCAATGTGCAGAAGGGACGCTGACAGCAAGCTGATGATGACTCTCCAGATGGTGCCAGATGTGTTTGTATGAGTGTGTAGATCTGCGTGTGTGTGATAAAGTGTGTGTGTGTGTGTGTGTGTGTGTGTGTGACGCAGGTGAATATGTGCAGACCGTATGTCTGGCCTGAGTAGGAGTAAATGAGTTGCAGAAGGGCAGAACCTTTGCCAGACCTATTAGACACACACACACACACACACACACACACACACACACACACACACACACACACACACACACACACACACAAACACACACAGCTGTCCATCCTGTGAGCTTTGTGTTTAATGTGAGATGACAAACAG
Organism: Protonibea diacanthus; assembly: GCA_028641955.1. Lineage (NCBI taxonomy): Eukaryota > Metazoa > Chordata > Actinopteri > Sciaenidae > Protonibea > Protonibea diacanthus. Next base: position 20,461,692 of record CM053994.1, on the reverse strand, counting down.
GTGTGTGTTAACATCAGCTTGGCGTTACACTCTCCTTGGTGTTTGTCTGGGACTCTCAGCTCTCTGCTCTGTCATTACTGCCTGGCTGCTTCTATCCGGGCCCCGTTTGTTTGTTCTGTGCTGAGAGCGGTCCTCAGTCCACCTCTGTAATATCACTGTCCTGCACACACACATACACACACTCTCTGCGGGCAGCACCCCGCCTCCCCCCAAAAACAGGAACTGAGGCTTATTTAGTCTTTCATATCCACTAATGACATTTCACAAAGTATATCAAACACTCTGTCAAACATGGAGTGGTTTCTGTGGTTGGGTTCGCTGTCAGCTGCACAAATGATACAAATCACTGCGATGCCGGAGAGGCGGGGCTTTACAGCATACTGACGGGAGAAAGAGAGACGCCACAGCAGAAGCGAACCCAGACAGACAGACCTCTATGCTGCGTTTAAACACTGCAAGTTATAGCAGGGCAAAACCTCAAGACACAACCATAAAACGCTGCAGTCTGACAATGATGTGATGCTGATGACGACTGATTAAGTGTTTATTGAGCAGTGATGGCGACCTGTGTCTTTTAGATGCCGGATGAATGATTGATTGATTTTCCGGCGTGTCTGCCTGGCTGCGTGCCGCTCGGTTAAATACGACGAGCACACGAGCAGCAGGACGAATACCTGACGATGGAGTACAGTCAACCCGGAGACCCTTTTAACATGTTGTCACACTCCTCTCTATGACGAGTATCACTGAGCATCACTCTGTATGTCTGAACATGAATGAATTTCTGGTGCGGGGACACCTGTATTGTCTTTTCAGATCAGTTCAATTCAATTTTGTTTAAAATCATAACAGATTATTATACAGTTGTCCTCGTAAATTTACATACCCCTGGCAGATTTATGAAATATTAGCAATTTTTTTTGGAAAATATGACTGATAATGATGAAAACCTTTCTTTTATTATTGATAGTGGTCAGGAGAAGCCATTTATTATCAAAAAGTTGTTATAATTATTACCAAAATTGAACTTTATGGTCACAACCACAAACACTATGTTTAGAGGAGTCAACAAGGCCTCTGATGAACACCTACCATCCCTACTGTGAAGCATGGAGCTGGATCTCTGATACTGGGAGTGTGTGAGCTACAACGGCACAGGACATTTAGTTAAGACTGATGGAAAGATGAATGCAGCATGTCATCAGAAAATATTGGAGGACAATTTTGAATTCATCAGCCCTGCAAGCTGCGCATGGGACAACGATCCTAAACACAAGGCCAAGTCAACCCTGCAGTGGCTCCAGCAGAAGAAAGTGAAGGTTGTAGAGTGGCCATCACAGTCTCCTGACCTCAAGATCATTGAGCCACTTTGGGGAGGTTTCAAACGTGCAGTTCATGCAAGACAACCCAAAACTTTACACTTTACACTTTACAGGACCTGGAAGCTTTTTGCCAAGAAGAATGGGCCTCATCCATAACCATCACTGCAAGACTGCAAGCTGTCATTGATGCTAAGGAGGGCAATACACAGTATTAAGATGTAAGGGTATGTAAACATCTGAACGGGATAATAAAAAAATGTTTTTGTCTTGCTCTCTCATGTTTTCTTTATAGAATGGTACAGATTTTACAAATTCTGCCAGGGGAATGTAAATTTATGAGCACAGCTGTAATACTATCTACAGATGACTCAACAATTCACACCATGAGCAAGCACTTGCTGACAGCGGTGAGGAAAAAACTTCCTTTAAGAGGCAGAAACCTCGAGCGGAACCCAACTCGCGGTGGGTGGCCACGACCGGTAGTTGCATCACATTATATTATATGGTAAGGTGTTCCTGTTATTTTGGACACCTCTTCTGAAGTGGTGGACACCAGAGCAGGAAGTGGTGGGCTGTCGGCCCCCTAAATAGTGGTTTCAAGTGGTAACAGCAGCATGAGCAGCAACAGTGCTTTCTGCAGCTATCCTGTCTTTCTTGCTTGATTTCAGATCTGTGAAATGATTGGTCCATAGTGATCACCTGCTATTCAAACAACGGATTGGACTGGATTGAATCCTGACCCGCTGACTTCTGAAGCAGAGACGTTTCTAGTTGTTTTTTGTCTGGACTTTGATTTAAATGACTGTGGGGATGTTTTCAGCACCAAGAACAGTAAAGCTGTTTTTACTGTTACACAGACTGCTAACAGATCTTCAAATGTATCATTTTCCATCCATCCATCCATCCATTTTCGTCCTCTTATCCAGGGTCAGGTCGTGGTGGCAGCGTCATTCGTCATTGTCCCCAGCAACAGATTCCAGCTCCTCCTGGGGGGATCGTGAGGCACTCCCGGGCTAGACGGGCAATGTAGTCTCCTCCCCACTGAACGTGCTCGGAACACCTCCAAAGGAAGGTGCAGAGGAAGCCGTGTGGTTGGTTGTTGCAATGATGCCATATCCTTGGAGCCGCTGTGTTACAGTACTGTGATATTATTTTCACACTTCAACTAGAGAAAATTCAAAAAAACGTTCCCGCCCACATTGTGGTGGAAGAGGTAGAAGTCCTTCATTTACCATCCCACTGACAGAAAAAGAAGTGTTAGCTGCTATAAAAAGACGTTTCTTTTTTAAAAGCTGAAAAGCATCGAAAGTAAGTTTTCTCAGTCTGCGTGAAAAATGGCTCCTGTGACTCATCATCATTGTTACACTGTTAAAACCCATGAATTGATATGGAGGCAGCATTTTACTGTTACCCTCCAAAAAGGTCAAGAACCTGAAACCTGAGGGGCCTTCGGGTGATCAAAGGGGTAGAAAAAGAGGGGTAATTGAATTGAGTGGACTGTTACCCTCGTTTTAAAAGTGTCAGCACCAATAAAGCTGGCCTCAAGTTAAATCAACACCCGTTCACACAGGCGACTGTGCTGCAGGGGCATTAGATGTAGTGATGTGTCGTTCACGAACGAGCCGGCTCTAAGAGCCGATTCTTTGTGGCAAACGACAAGGGCCGACTCCCGTCGGGGACAGTCGAACTTTCAGCTGCTTGTACTCAGAATCCACACTGGCGGGGACGGGACTTATTTTGATGGGCCAGACTAGGATCATACCATTTTATGAAAGAAGGTAGGGGGGGGGGCAAACATTTCAAAAAGTCTGTCAGAGCGGGGTCAACAACAAACTTGCACAGACTAACTGTGTTTTTGTAACAAAAAAAACATAAAAATAAGGTTTTTATGAAAACACTGAATGAACTGAAAAAATTGCTTACTAACACACAAACCATTCATAACTGCTAAATTAGGCTAAAATAGAAGGCTACAAGTGATACTAAATGAAGAGCCATGTGGGAGTCAGCTCTTCTAAGGGAGTCCAGCCAAAAGAGCCGAATCTTTGAGAAGAGCTGGACTTCCCATCACTAATTAGATGCATTTACGTCTGTAAACCAGTATACCTCACTCTACATGTGAATGTGTTATTCCTTCAACGGTTAGCTAACTATGCAGCAGCATATCATGCTGAGTGCAACAATTACAATCTTCTTTGTGCTCATAAGCAGAATATATTGGCAGGCTTGCTCCTCTTTCACCTGCAGAATCTTTTTTTTTTTTTTTTGCTTTAGTTGCCATCTGTATGCACCGCAATCCAGTGAGGGTTGTCTCTAATTTGGTGCACAACTTGAGTGTGCTGGCTGTTGCCTAAAAAGAACTTGTTTGAGCGTTTTCCTGTCCCTCTGTATGTGATGTACTGGTGTGAGAGGGGCTTCCGGCTGGAGTGCACTTCAATCCTAGCCTAAAGGTTATTTTGTGATGTGCCTGTACATTATGTACTCCCGCTGAGTTCAACAGACACCTATTTTTGGTCTGCTACCTGAATAAGCCGGACTCTACCAACTCGTTTTTAGCTGAGGGATGCCTGTTTTTTTGCACCAGACAGTCTGCAGACTAACTTTAATCCGAGGGGTTTCCTGTGTGTGCCGGCATTGCACTGCACCCCACTGCTTCTTACAAACAGTTCTGAGGGGCCATGTGCTGTACAAGCTTTGCCATCTGTGGCAAGTTAACTTATTACCACACAAGTTCAAATCCAAAGTGATGTTTTCTATAGAATCCTTCCTCCCACATTATGTCACATTTAATTGCCAATTTAACAAATAAATGTACGAAAGAAGCCAAGATCAACAGCCGATCTATTTTCTCCTGCAGGCCTGAGATGATTTATTCATCCCTCTTCTGTAGTCCTTCTTCTCTAGTTAGTCTTTTTTTCTGGAAAAAGAACAGGACACTGCTATTGAACCTGTGTCCAGTGTTTTATGAGCACATGAAAGATTCAATTAAAGGCCCATGACAGGAGTCGCAGAGGTCTAATTAGCCAGAATAACTGTGAATAAAGTGTGTCTGTGCAGGGTCTTTAAAATGAGCTTGACGTTATTCGCTGATTTTTCTGATTTTTCTCTGTAATTTTAACCTGAAATCATATTTTAGCCCCATTATTCATCGTCAGCAATCAGCTCCTGTTTCTTCAGATGAGGTCCACCTGCTGCTCGGAGCCTCTCCAGTGTGAGTCAGGTCAGGTGCTGCAAACCTGCCTGAATGGAACAGATTTAGCAACTGGGTAGCGAGGACACACGTCACATGATGTATGAACTGGAGCTAATCTAGCTGTGAAAAGATGTTTTTTTAAACTGAATTATTCACCACGTCTGAGCTTAAATATTTGAGACCACATCTGCAGGAAGTGTGCTTCACGCTGTCAGGCCCCCTACAGCATCCATCCCCGTCTGTAGATAACTGTATCAACCAGTTGTTTAGCAGTGGAAGTATCCGTATGGCAGCTAGCAGCCTCTACACAACACATCTATCTGCAGCTCCCTCTCTCTCTCTGTTGCCCACACATTAGAGTGGGCTGTGGAAGCGAAAAAAAAAAACATTGTTGGATGTTTCAGAGCTACATCGCCTGCAGAAAATAAACAATTAGAAGAGCAGATTCACACAGAATAGATTAGAATCACACACACACATAAATATATGAGGTTTGAGCACCCACGTATCTGATCCCTGCATGTGTGTGTGTGTTTGTCATTGAAGGTGATGTCAAACTGTAATCACAAGGCCACTGGCATCATCTCTCACTTGTGAGACAGGGTCACACTGATCCCTCATCCAAAATCACAACTCTCCCTCCCTCCATCTCCTCCCCCTCTCTCCCCTCTCTCTCTCTGCTGCAGTGCACTCGGGCAGGGGTCTCAGGACGGGCTGTCAGTCTCCAATCACACCACTAATCTTCTCTGATACACCCTGATGCATACAACCCCTCCTCTCTCTCTCTCTCTCTCTCTCTCTCTTCCTTCCTCTGTCCTTCTTGCATGCACACACACACACACACACACACACACACACACACACACACACACACACACACACAAACATAGATATCTTCATCATCAGATAGGCTCTTATAGTGGCAAACAGCCAGCAAAGGTATGTGAGATGTTTCAAAGCCATCATTTTAATAGGATGACTGTATAGAATAGAATAGAATAGAATAGAATAGAATAGAATACTGTGTCTTACTTGCTTTCCCTGGCCGGGGCCTCTGCAGCAGCTTCTGCACGGTGAGCAGGTCCTCGGTCTTCACCGCCTGCAGCAGTTCCTGGTCCTTCCCCATCTTCCGCTCTGAGGCCGCTCTACTCCCGCAGCATCCTCCGACACAGCGGCGCTCTCAGGCCAGCCTCACCACGCGGAGGGTGCGTCTACCGCGGCCACGAACAAGCCAAACCTCCGCCTCCTCCTCCTCCTCCTCCGCCCACCTGGTCTCCCCTGACTAGATGTGGACCCCCCTAATGCTCTGGCATATGAAGGGGGTGAAAGAGAGGGAGGGAGGGAGAGAGGGGGGTGGTAGACTGGGTGGGATGGAGGGATGCTCTCGGATTCCCCCAGTTGAGTGCAGCGCCGCTGGATGGGGGACCAGGACCGGGACCGTGCTATTGGGCCGCTCTAGATTCCAGTAACAGTGCGCTGGCGTCGTGCGTGATATTCTGACGGTGGAGGTGAGTGGTCTCGTTTCCACTGTTCGCTCGCGCTCCTCCTCATCAGTGATACGGCCGGAGGCTGGCTACAGCTGCGCTCCAACAACAACAGCGACAACGGATAACCGAACGGAACACGAGAGAGACGTCAAAACGGGCTGATGTAGGAGAGCAGCCTCGCGGCAGCTCACTCGCGGACACTTGGCGTAAATGATTGTGCGTTTAAAAATCGGGCGCGCGCGGTGTCCGTTTCTCCCGCGGTTGTGCCGCTCTCGTGCTCTGCGTCGTAAACACAATCCAGGGCTGCTGCTGCTACTGCAGCCATCGCTCCGCGTGCGCTCCTGCTCTGTATTTGGTAATGATTTTCTCCGCGTGGGGGCAGGGGTAGTGAGGAGGGAAGGAGGGAAGGAAGGAGGGGAGGGGGGGGGGCACGTACACGCGCCCGCGCGCTCTACAGCTGGCCCAGCTCGTACCGTTAAATGGCTCGTGCTGCAACTTGGGGGCGGACCAGGAGCGCGAGGCTCTCCCGCCTCCCTTTTCATCTCTCTCTCTCTCTCTCTCTCTCTCTCTCTGCTTTCCAGAGAGGCTGCAGAGATTTATTCAGCTGCCGAGGAAGGCGCAGACAAAGTGAACAAACAATGTGCCCATCTCTCCTTCTCATGGCTTCTTCGAGGCTCCATATAGTTTCGTCAGGATATATTAGCTGCACTTGCATCATGCTTTCCTCCCCGAGTGATGTCAGTAGATGTAATCTATTACAGTTACAGCAGAGTAGATGAGTGAGTTCACATTTTTGTAAAGACACACCTGCCTCTGTGTTAAAGGCCTCCTTAGCAGGGGTGTGCCTAAGAATTCTAGTTCCTCTTAAAGAACCTTTTATTTCCTATGGCACTGCCAGCAAAGTGCTACTGCACCAACACTGTACTGCACAAACACTAAATATGAGCGAGAGGAAGACAAGAATAATGCTCACTTCACACACTTCCATGCTTACACTTGCTCTTTTGAGTACATATAGTAAGTGGGTCCACACGTTCAGTTATCCGGATCGTAACGGTCATGAGATTGAGTGTGGAACGACGGACACTTCCTCAGTGGTCGCCAAGTAAAGGGACCACAGGTAGGAAGCTGCTGGACCTGAAGCTGTTGCATGGAATACTGCTATATGTAATTGTACTCAAGTTGAGACAATACAACCTAAATACAAAAACAGATTGCGCTAGAAGAGTCTAGATTCATGCTATTTCCTAATTAGCACCAAACACAAAGTACAGAGACCCGATGATGGGGCAAGATGAAAGATGAAGATGAAAACATATAATATTTCATTCTGAGGGGCAAATAGATGTCAACCCCATGGGATCACTATTTCAGTCATTAAGATACATTCTCCAGGAGCCATGGATAGCTTGTTCAGATGTTTTAGTCTGGTCCAATGAGGTGGAACAAGAAACCAGCATTGCCATCCCTAAATCCATGGAGCTAACATGGGTAACATACATTCACTTACAACCTTCCATGTAATTCTGATGGCTAATATCTCTCAAAACACTTAGCAGTGTGCCAACACGGTCAGCAGGTCATTGTAAATGTCCAATACTGAAAGAAATTAAAAAGAAGCCTGTAGATATAGCTTGTTTATTTAATTAAATAATTGCTTTAACTTGTTTGGTGCTTTGTGACTCACACCATCATGAGTAAAAAATAGTCTGTCCAACACTATGATCTATATCTGAAACATCACCATGTCATTCCCAGAGAGGGACTTTGCTTGATTATGTAGCAATATTAAGTGGCACAGGAGTGGATATCTTAAACTGTACAGTATATAACTGTACAATACTTTGAAAAGTACTTGTACCTGATGTTGTTGCTAAGTTGCTATTTTTGAATTTGAATACTATTTGAATTTTTATACTATTTATTGTTATTTTGTCCTTCTCCACACAGGTCCGCTGAATCATTGTTACAATTTAACACAACACTGCAGCTTTCTGGGAAACATGTTTGTTCTTTTTCTTGCAAAGTGTTAGATGTGAAGATCCATACCACTCTCATGATTACATGGTAAATATGAAGCTCACGGGGCGGCGTTTAGCTCAGTTGGTAGAGCAGCCGCCTCATGTGTGAAGGCTCAGGCCTTGCTGCAGAAGCCAACCTGTGGCTCTTTCCTGCATGTCATTCCCCATCTCTCTCTCTCTCTCCCCACATTCCTGTCACTCTTCAACTGTCTCTATCAAATAAAGCTTGAAAAGGCCAAAAAAATAATCTTTAAAAAAATATGAAGCTCACAACAGTGGCAGATTAGTTTAGCTTATTTTAGCTTAGCTTAGCTTAGCTTAGCTTAGCTTAGCTTAGCTTAGCACACAGACTGTGTTGTTTTAGACCACTTAGTAGGCTCAAAAGGGCTGACTGACTGACTGATTTTATTATCTCAGAGAGTGAAACCTGCTGGTTCCAGTTTCTGTGCAGCATTGACCATTGTAGCTTTATATTTACTGTTACAGATAATTATTCTCAGCAAGAAAGCGTCTAAGCATAGTTCTCATAATGTCAACATTTGTTAAAATATCAGAAGACAGACCAAACCATCATTTTTTTTAATATTTAGAATATTCATTGTTTTTTCAAGAATTCAGTCAGTCCTCAAACCTGTACAGACTGAATACACCTAAGCTGCAGTGAATGCTCATGTGCTCAGTCATAATGAGAAGAACACATATAAATCATGAATTTGACCCTGACTTCTAACTGCAACATCTCACTTGTCTTCTTTTTCTGTCCAACCTCCTCCAGATTTTTAACTCCACTCTCCTCTCCATTGTGTGTGTGTGTGTGTGTGTGTGTGTGGGCAGTGTGCAGTGCTTGGATGCTGCTCTCTGCCTCCTCCACATATCCAGTGAGTTATGTAAGAATGCTGAAGAGTAGCCCATATGGTAGTGAGAGAGTATTTATAAATCTGTCTCTGTTAATGCAAAAAGCATCTCACTACCCTGGAGCTGTGGTAACACTAACGCTCGATATGTATAAATGCTTCATTTGAGAGAATTTACCTGCACCACCCCTAACTCCCCTTTCTCCTTTCTGTGTGTCTTTTTCTGGCATTGTTAGACAGTTAGTTTGAGACAAGATTCAATGTATGTCCAAGGGAGGAAACTGTAGATTCATGAGCCACTTAGCTGCATCTGTTACACGCAGAGAGTCCGGTTCTCTTTCTCTTTCTCTGTGAGTGTGTGTGTGAATGTGAAGAACTTCTCAGACGCATATTTGACCACTGAATTTACATTCTTGTCACTTAATAAGGTTCATCTGCCATCTTTTTCCATTTCAATCCATAAATATCTCTTTCTGTATCGTATCCTGACTGCATCCCGGTGTCAAATTGACAGTGAGGGATTAGGATATTTGTTCTTGTTTAGTGTGTAGTGAGAGAGAACAATACAGTGTTTTTTTTAACATATGAAAACATGTTTATTCAAAACTTGAAAGTCATTTACATTTACACTCAGGACCAAAGGAAGGATGCTGTGTGAAGCATCTAGAAAAAACACACTGCCCTCAAGTGGCCTGTCATGAAGCATACACCTCTCCCTGGAGGACTTGGAGGACTGTCACTGACAGCATGAAGAGGGGGAAGAAGAGTGTTTAGTCCTGTTGTTAAAATGATGCAATGAGTAAAAACATTTGTCTTTTTCTGCACATTTTAATATAAACCAGTGAATGAAATATGTATGTATGAGTGTGTATAGTTACATCAAGATGTAGGTAAGTAGATAGTCAGAAAATCAGCATAAATATAGTGGAAAAGCCAAGAAAATGAAAGAAAACATCTATTTATCAGGACACTGTATTGCTCCTACACTGTAAAAAAAAAAAAAATTACGGTGAAAAACTGCCAAACTATGACAGTTAAAGACCGTAAAATATGTAATTAAATATTACAGTGTTTACTGTACAATTAACAGTCTCTAATTCAAAATACTACTATAATTAACTTAAAATGCCACATAAATAAAGGTTGTGAAATATTTCATGACATATTTTACGGTCTTTTAATGTCAAATTTTAACAGTTTTTCACCATAAAATCTACAGACATTTTAAAATACAGAATAAAACACCAATCTTAAATGTGACATCCTTTTATTGTAATATTAGAAAAAGTTATACCGTATTTATTATCGTAAAATTCTGGCAACCACAGCTTCCAATTTGTTTATATTTTTATATCGTAAAAAAAAACATTTTTAGTGTAGTATTGTTGGTCTTACATCGGAAGGTTGAGTTCACTACCTCTGAGTAAACTAGCAAACCACCATGTAATAGTGGATTTTGTTGGTAATTTAAAATCATATTTAGTAAATAATTTCTGTAAAACTTACAAAAACAGCGTTTGCATTTTAAAATGAAATGTCGGCCTTGGACCTAACTGAAATCAGTAAGCTACTGACAATAATGAATAACTTCCTTCTGAAAATCATTACTGTGTACGAGTTTACGGAGAGCAACTGAAGGCATCTCACAAACCCCACCCTCTCCGATTTCCTGGTTTGTGATTGGCCGAGCATCACCGTCCGTCAAAATAGAACATCGCCAGCTAGTCGGAGTGAGGGGAACAGGTTGAAAAGAGCCGGAGGAGGCTTGTTTATTCAAATAACGTTGGTTGCAGATTGTAACCGGACCTAACACACAAGCTGGTGAGGACTGTCATTCCGCTTCCTTTAATTGAACAGTCGTTATTCTATTTTTGATTCTCGCTGCGCAGTTAGGCTCTCCGAAACATGAAAAATCAATTCGCGCGTTCAAAAGCTACGAGCCAGATTATCGCGTTAGTACTGGTGTGTTAACGTTAGCTGACGCTATCTCATGATGATACAGCCGAACATTTAATATGAGCGGCCGTTAATTTCACTTAATTTGTCTTAACTGCGTTGTGTGTAATAACCACAACGTCAGCAGACATTGTAACCTCTGAACATATTAATATGTGAATGACACACTGCAACGTGAACGGTGAAATCCTGTGTTGTCCTGCTTAGCTTAGCAACATGAGGAAGCTAATGTCGTGACTGTGTTGATGGTCGGGATGGACGATATACAGTTTATTTCAAATGTACGAGTTGGCTTATTTAAGCGTCTCTCGCGTCATAAAAGATGAACTGTCACTGTTGAGATTGTCTTATAATTATCCAGACAGTTATCTGAAGTCGCACATGGTTAGATGTGGTATCAGCCATTGTGCTCTGTGCTGTTATTGTTCCATAGGTCTCAAGTGTGTGTGCCAGCAGACTGATATAAGCTTTGCCTCCTGTACACACTCCAAGCTATAGAACACATATATGCTACAACACACACACACACACACACACACACACACACACACACAGCTTCATACAGTTAAAGAGACTGTACAGCACAAGGTTAAAAGTCACATTAAAGGTAACTACAAGTTTCCACCATCTGGAGGTGGAAGAATCCTGTATAGACAGATGACCTGTCACAGTTAGGTTTGGGTGTGTGCATACAGTGTGTATAATTTCTCTCATAAGAAATAATGATGAAATCCTGCAGCTGTTATTCAGTCTAAAAGGAGAACTCCTTGCTGCTTTGCAGGAAGTTCATAAATGACTCACTCTGTGAGCTGCAAGGATCTTTTGTCCTCTTTAAAGAACATGAAGCCACAGTTAGTAGCTTCAACACAGCTTCTTAGGTCTGAATGTAACCTTTTAATTAGATCAAATAACAAACGTAGGCCGTCCCTCCTCTACTCGAGTTACCAGAGTTGATTTTAAAGGAAGTAATCCCCTCTCTTGTCTCCTCCACTGCAGGAAGGGCTCAGCGCAGCGTGGGTACCCAGGGATCCACTGCCTGAGTGTGGGGAGAGCAGAGGTCGAGACCCCAGAGACATGAACCACACCAAGGGCGGCCTGGTCATCTTCACCGCCAACTCGCACCCCTCCAGCCGTGAGCTGGGCAAGAGGATCGCAGAGTGAGTACACTAGGCACACACACAGGCAAACAGAGCAGAGTAATGCAGGTACAGGTTATTTTACAATAAACAGCCCATATGAGTCCTCCAGGAACAGGTTGGTCACCGCCTCTGTCCTCGCTGTGTTTACAACTGTTGAATGTAGCAGGGATGTCACTTCTGATCCTGAAAGTTGAGTTTGGATATGTCCATTTGAATTGCTGGTTGTGCCTGCTTCAGCGTGTATGGAACCAGAGCAAGCTTCACAGCAGACTGTTTGTTTTTGAAACAGCAAATTAAAGTCACTTAAGTTATCTCATTGACAGATATGTATTTCCTGCAGCTTTGTATCATATCTGTGCAGCGCAGCGTGTTTTTCTTTTGCGCTGTCATAGTGCTCCAGAATTCACTAATGCAAGTGTGCACAACTCCAGGAAGTGCAAAACACCGAATAATGATGTGCATGGCAAAATAGAGGATATTATATTGGCCATTTATTTTTCCTTTTTTTATCCTAAAAGAAATAAATTATACAGTTTGTTCTGTATGACATCATTCAGAGTGTCGGTCAAATCAGGAGATGTTGGAGACACAATGAGCAAACAAAGTAGACCTTTGTTTTTAATTGGAACATTTATATTAAAATTATAGATTAACAATATTTAATTCACATTTTTTCTCTTTAAAACAAAAAAACATTTGGCCCACCCTGAGCTGCCATCACCCTCTAAACCAGTCACCTTGAAACTGGGTGAATCCCCCTCGCAAGACAAAAAAGCCAACAAATAAATATATAAATGGATACAAATCTAAATTCTAAATGTTTCTAATACCTGTGGAAGCTCTCAAGGTGCATTCAATGTTTTCTAAATGTAGAAAAGCATCAAATCCTCGACACAAGGCAGAGAGGGAGGAATCCCCCCCCCCCCCAACAAAAGTTGTTATAAGGGTGGAGTGGAAAGGGTTAAACAGACCTGTCATGGCTGAGTGCATTTGCATTTCAAACACCAACCGAAGACTATGAATTCAATGCAAATGAGTGAAATGCACATGTGGACTCCACAAGGACATAACACACTGCATGTTTATAAAACAAAGTGAGTATTCGGCTTATCACACACTACATTCCATACTGTGTGTGTGTGTTTGTGTGTATGTGAGAAGCAACATCACAACAAATAAATGTCTGTCTCTCTCTCTGTCTCTCTCTCTGTCTGTCTCGCTGTCTGTTTCTCTGTCTGTCTCTCTGTCTGTCTCTCTTCTCTGTCTCAGGCGATTAGGGGTGGAGCTTGGTAAGGTGCAGGTGTACCAGGAAGCTAACAGAGGTAAGATGTCTGTCAGGCAGTATGACTCCTCATGCTCGTGTTCATATTCACTTCTTATTGCAACCATCAGGTTTATTCCACTGAGGTCAGTGTCTCTTCTGCAAGACTGACCTGAGTACAGCAGAACCAATGGAACAATCACAGAGCTTAAAGTCATCTAATGGGATGAGACCTGTCAATTCATTCTGCTCATGTGGTGTGAAGTTCTGTTAGTCCTCACAGGTTCTGTGTTTACTCGCCGTGTAACTATACACAGAAGTTACACGGTTGGGTTCACGCTCCGGTTCAGGAGTCACTGTTCACTGCATAAGTGTCACATAAAAAGTCCTCTGACTGAGGAATGTTTCAAATTGTAAAAATAAAATCAGTAAATTAAATAATAACTGAATGTTAGTGGAGAAGAATCCTGGAGCGGAGGTGGCTCAGCACATTGAGCCCAGAGTGCTCCTGATGCTGTGTGTGTGTCTACAGGAGCTGCACAGCTTATCGTCTCATAACAGACCAAAAGTCAAAGATCTCTTTGTACAGTTATATTCAGATGAATTATTATTGGTTATGAAACAGGCTTTAGGTGAGACATAAGGGTCCATTTTATGTTTTATAGTTCATTATGTATTAATTGTGTCATTACACTTTTTAGTCAAATGTCCTGCTGGCTGTGTTATTATTAAAAAGTCAGTTTTTTTACATGCAGAGTCTGATTGAGGAAACGTTCTGTGTTTTCATATATCATGTTATAACACTACATTTAATATATAAGAAGTTCTTTTCTGACACATTTCAGCGCTGCAGCAGTGTTTGTGGTGTGTCTATGCGTCCATGTGGTTTGAGCTCTTGTATGTTCGTGATACAAACTGCTCTACCACCTGCCGCGGCGTGTTTAAGTGTAGTGGACTTTTCCTGCAGTGTACAGCAATGAGTTTGTGTTCCGTTCTCAGAAGACGTTTGTAAAACAGTCGCTGCACCTGCTTTATCAAACGAGTCAGACAAAACAAAGAGCAAATATTCAGCCTGTTAGATTACATATCTAAAGTACAGGCAAGGTCTTCATGGCGTACTGAGAAATAAAAAGGCAGAAATGAGTCCAAGAACTTGTCATGTGCTTTGAAAATCAGAATGTTCAGTGGAATATAAATTGTAGTGGATGGGTGAATCTTCTATGTTCCTGGCCTGTGCTTCACTCAGTGCTGGATTATCTAATAGTCGATGTATGATGATGAATATTCCAAATGATCATTCAAAGTTTGACAAAGTTTCTTGGCTCTCAAACTGCTGCTTGCATAAACCATCAGACAAACGGCATTTGGGTTGACGGTTTGTTTCCTCTGTACTTCTGCCTGACGTTTGGCTCTGCGAGGAAGCGTTTAGATTTCTGATCTCTGAACCGTGGGAGGCACATTTTTGGAATGCTAGTATCTAGAATTTCACACAGCAAAGGGGGAGGGGGGCACAAAGGGCTCAGATAACCCTCTAATGAAGCCGAGAGGCCTCGCAGGCTTTGTTATGAGCTATGAGTGTGTGTGCGCGCACTGCTCCTCTCGTCCTCACGTCCTGTTTCGTTTCCATAGAAACGCGGGTGCAGATCCAAGAGTCGGTGCGAGGCAAAGATGTCTTTGTGATCCAGACGGTGTCCAAGTAAGACAGTGCACACACATCATTAAGCATTTCAACCCCGTTCTCCCCCTGAACGTCTCACCCACGTCACCCTCTCCGACTCCCTCTGCCCCGTCAGGGATGTGAACACCACCATAATGGAGATGCTGATCATGGTGTACGCGTGCAGGACGTCCTGCGCCAGGAGCATCACAGGCGTCCTCCCCTACTTCCCCTACAGCAAGCAGTGTAAGATGAGGAAGAGGGGCTCCATCGTCTCCAAGCTCATCGCCTCCATGATGTGTAAAGCCGGTAAGAGGGAGAGGGTCGCTTCACAGCGCAGAACTGATTACATGCAAAGTCAATCGGTGTCTATGACTGTGTGTGTCTGTGTGTGTGTGTGTGTCATCGTGAACATGTTTGTGCAGGTCTCACCCACCTGATCACCATGGACCTCCATCAGAAAGAGATTCAAGGCTTCTTCAACATTCCAGTGGACAATCTGAGAGCTTCCCCCTTCCTACTGCAGTACATACAGGAAGAGGTAACAACACATGAGCACTACTCATCCCCAAAGTCCAACGGGCATGGATGTGCCGCGTTGTGTATGTACTGCGGTCGCCGCAGCGATACGCAGTCATTCTAATGTTTCAAACCCCACCGGCTCCACTGCGGTCCGAAGTGTCCCGGAACGCGGTTCTTCTATTTTTGATGGATGCTGCGAGCAGCCCGCGTCAATTTACACAGAGCACCTCGAGGTGGCAAGAAGCCAGACACAGAAACAGCATAGAGCATCTGGTGGATTTTCAAAGTAAAATACCTCATGCAAACTGCTGGTTGTAAAAAAACAAATCTGAGCAAGTACACAAAGTCTGGAGGGCTAATTGCTTCTGAAACGCTTCCGGTGGCTTGAAGTCACGTGCAGGACGGATCAAAACAGTGTCTCATCTGCAACGTAACAGAGACATGTCCAGTGGGGTTTCGAGGTTGGTGTGTTTGGCTGTTGTGAAGCTAAGTTTGCTTCACCAAATCTAACAGAGATAATAGAGGCCAGAGCTGCTCGCAGGTTCAGCTTCCACACAGCTGATAAATAAAACACACTGACTGTGTTAGTCGTGAATGTGTACCTGTAAGCATGCAGCTTATCAGAGCAGATATAGACGCTGTTGACTGTTCACATCACTGTAACAGAGAAACCAAAGCCCGCCTTTCCTCACAGTTACTGTTACTATATTTAGATAATTATTGTGTCTATCATCTTCATTGTATTTAAATCTGACTGTTTGACATCTATCTTTATTTCCCATGATCCTTCAGATCCCTGACTACAGGAACGCTGTGATTGTGGCCAAATCTCCAGCCTCTGCCAAAAGGTAGTCTCACTTCACTGAATTCATCGTCAGCTGAGCCGAGCTGCAGAGCAGTCACTCATTAAATCAGACTATTAACTAACACGTCGTTCACATTGTTCTCCGTCACCACTCTTTGACTTGGAGGGGTGGATGGCGTTAATGTAGCAGTGTGCAGCGCCACTGGGGGGAGCCAAAGTCAGAGTATTTCATATCTTATACACTAACTTGGATAGAGTTCCATATTTATGTGTAACTCTTGTTTGTGCACTTGATGTACTACACCTTCTACACCCTCGCAGCTCCAGACAAAGGGTGCAGCATGTTGTCATCTGAACTGTCCTTTCTGTGGCCGTGCAGGGCTCAGTCGTTCGCTGAGCGGCTGCGTCTGGGTATCGCGGTAATCCACGGTGAAGCTCAGGACGCCGAGTCAGACCAGGTAGACGGGCGACACTCCCCACCCACCGTCAAGACCACTGGAGCCATTCACCCCAGCATGGAGATACCATGTAATGCCAGCACACATACACACACTGAACAATAATACATGGTGCAAATACAGGAGAGCTCATTGTTTCTGTTTGCAGTGTTGATCCCTAAAGAGAAGCCTCCCATCACTGTGGTCGGAGATGTAGGAGGACGCATCGCCATCATAGTGGTGAGAGTCTGCAGTGTGCTGTGCTTGAACATATGTGGAAGTAACAAATTACAAATGAGTCTTTCCCAACATTTGAATCCAATTCCATGTTTGCGATGTCTTCTCACTAGAGGGCGCTGTGCTACTGTAACGGGCTAAATGCTGAGAGCTGATTAGATGTGTTTGTCGCACAGGACGACATCATCGATGATGTCGACAGCTTTGTGGCAGCAGCAGAGACGCTGAAGGAAAGAGGAGCCTACAAGATATTCGTCATGGCGACGCACGGCATCCTCTCCAGTGACGCCCCGAGGTTCATTGAGGAGTCGGCCATCGATGAGGTGAGCCGGCCGAGCGAGCGCCCTGAAATCTTCTGCGGTCAAACCAACTCTCACTTTTCATATCTCATATTTCATTCTGTCTCCTCTCCTTCAGGTGGTGGTGACCAACACCATCCCCCACGAGCTGCAGAAGCTGCAATGTCCAAAGATCAAGACGGTCGACATCAGCATGATCCTGTCGGAGGCCATCCGCCGCATCCACAACGGAGAGTCCATGTCCTACCTGTTCCGCAACATCGGAGTGGACGACTGAACAGCCCACACACACACACACACACACACACACACACACACTCATATACATATAATTTGCCTTTACACACACATCTCTTCACACCTACACGCACACATAGGGGTGAATGTCAAACACTGAAATTGTATCATAACATGCAAATATAACTGCTAACCCTTTCCTTTGAGTGCAGCTTAACATAGATGATGCCTGAACACACACTTCTACATACTAGTTTTGTTCTGTAGCTCTGACTCAACACACACACCTGAATGGATGTTAATCATCTCTGTAGTGGCTGCCCCCTCTTCTCAAACCAAACCTCAGTTTTTTAAACTCTCATCTTCAGTCGCCTCTCCATCGTGTGTGTTTCCATAGAAATGAATGTCGATGTTAAATCTTAGTGCGAGAACAAATCTGTTAGCGTCAAATGTTCCTTGCAGTACAATCTTTTATCGCAAATATTCAGCAAGAGTGTCAGTGCCTTCAACAGGACATACTCACAACACACAGGCCTTCATTACTCCGACACGCAGTCGTGTCTCCACTAACAGAGCTAACTCAAACCGGCCCTTGTAATTAACCCAGGAATATGCAGGTTCCCGGCTAACGAACTCGTTTATCAGAGCGTATGTTTGACCCTCCATCAGATCCTTGTTTATTAATGTAGTGTGTGAATGTGCTGCTAATCTAGTTAGAATAGAGTCCTACCAGCTAGCCATTATTCTGCGTGGTTGCCATAGCACTTAGCTGCTAATCTGGTGTCAAATGTACTAATTGCTAAACAGAACTGGAATTCATGCAGGAAATCTTTTCTCAGTCTGGTTATTTGGATGTTTGAAACATTTCATGGCAGCGCACTCGTGAAATTATGTCTTCATGAGTCATCCATACGAACGTTGTGCCATCGTCTCAATGCCTGCTCATGTTTTCTATTTGTTAACGCCACAGAGCAGTCGTCCTCCAGCCAGAGGCGCTGCCACTCAAAGAAACTGTTCTAAAGCTGCCAGGTCCACATTTAAAGTCGCTGCAGTCTCACTCTGGTCAGAAGTGTAAAGTTGTTCTTAATCATTTGGAAAATGAATCGTTGATCCTGAGATCATCCTGAGAGACTGAAGTTAAACACATTCTACCTGAGTTAAAAATAATTTTAAAAAAACACACTCGTTCCAAACTGCAGCTACAGCTGGAAAAGTCTATTGAAACTTTTTCTGATGAGCAAAACTTGACTGAAGCAGGTCTTTGTCACTTTACCAGATGTGTTCCAAAAATGTTTTGTATTTATTTTCTGCACTTAATATGAATAAATATGACCTTAAAGGTAAAGAAGAGTGTGTTGTGTGCTGTTTGTACCTGCTAACACACTAATGTTTACTGTTATCACCATCTTAATTTAGCTTGTTAGCATGCTCAGACTTTGAGTCATACAGTCACAAGTCAAAGTGGAGATGAGGCTGATGTGAATGTCATTAGTTTAAGATCTTAATTAAACTAATGACATTCACTAATTGACACAATTCACTAATTAATTAAGTTAATTACAATTAATCCTTCAATAAGGGTAGATATTTTCACATATTGACCTCATGGCTGGTTTTGATGGAGGAAAATTTGAAGAATCAAAGCTATTAAGATCCATCTCCATGGCAACATGAATGTCTTTGTCACAGGCCATCCAGAGGTTGTGGAGAAATTTGGCTAGAAGTAGAAAACTTTGACCTGTATTTTATACTTTTCTAACTGGAGTTACGTTACTTAAATCAGCCTGTGTTAGGGCCTTTCAGGTGTCTGAGTTGTTCCACCAAAGACAGATTTCCCCTCCAAATGTTTCAGATGACTTCATTTAAATAACAATCTGAGGCCCAAATATGTCAAATTACACATTTAAAAAAAAATGATGAAAACGATGAAGCCAACAAGACCAGATCATCTGCAAAAAGCAATGACCCAGTCCTGAGGCCACCGAACCACAGTCCCACAACGCCGTGGCTGCGCCTAGAAATTCTCTCCATAAAGGTTATGAACAGAATCGGTGATAAAGGGCAGCCCTGGTGGAGTCCAACTCCCACCGGAAACAAGTCCGACTTACTGCCGGCAATGTGGACCAAGCTCTGACACCGTGAGTACAGGGACTGGATGGCCCGTATTAGTGGGTCCGGAACCCCATACTCCTGGAGCACCCCCCACAGGGCTCCCCGAGGGACACGGTCGAATGCCTTCTCCAAGTCCACAAAACACATGTAGACTGGTTGGGCGAACTCCCATGCACCCTCCAGAACCGTGCTGAGGGTATAGAGATGGTCCACAGTCCCATGAACAGGACGAAAACCACACTGCTCCTCCTGAATCCAAGGTTCGACAATCTTGCGGACCCTCCTCTCCAGGACCCCCGAAAAGACCTTCCCGGGGAGGCTGAGGAGTGTGATCCCCCTATAGTTGGAGCACACCCTCCGATCCCCCTTTCTGAGAGGGGAACCACCACCCCGGTCTGCCAGTCCAGAGGCACTGCCCCCGATGTCCACACAATGTTGCAGAAATGTGTCAACCAAGACAGCCCCACAACATCCAGAGCCTTGAGGAACTCCGGGCGGACCTCATCCACCCCCGGGGCCTTGCCACTGAGGAGCTTTTTGACCTCGGCAATCTCAGCCCCAGAGATAGGCGAGACCACCATGGGGTCCCCAGACTGTGCTTCCTCAGTGGAAGATGTGCTGGTGGGATTGAGGAGGTCTTCGAAGTATTCTCTCCACTGACTCAAGATGTCCTCAGTCAAGGTCAGCAGCACCCTGTCCTCACTGAACACAGTGTTGACAGTGCACTGCTTCCCCTGCCTGAGCCGCCGGATGGTGGTCCAGAACCTCCTCGAAGCCATTCGAAAGTCGTTCTCCATGGCCTCACCGAACTCCTCCCACGCCTGAGTTTTTGCCTCCGCAACCGCAGAGGCCGCGCTCCGCTTGGCACATCGACACCCGTTGGCTGCTTCAGGAGTCCCACAGGCCAGAAAGGTTCTGTGGGACTCCTTCTTCAGCTTGACGGCATCCCTCACCGCCGGTGTCCACCAGCGGATTCGGGGGTTGCCACTGCGACAGGCACCGACCACCCTACGGCCACAGCTCCGGTCAGCTGCCTCGACAATGGAGGCACGGAACAAGGTCCATTCGGACTCAGTGTCCTCCGCCTCCCCTGGGATGTGAGTGAAGCTCTCCCGGAGGTGCAAGTTGAAGCTCTTTCTGACAGGATATTCAGCCAGACGTTCCCAGCAAACCCGCACAGAACGTTTGGGCCTGCCAGGTGTGACCGCTATCCTCCCCCACCATCGGAGCCAACTCACCACCAGGTGGTGATCACTTGACAGCTCCGCCCCTCTCTTCACCCGAGTGTCCAAAACATGTGGCTGCAAGTCCGACGACACGACCACAAAGTCAGTCATCGAACTGCGGCCAAGGGCGTCCTGGTGCCAATTGCACATATGGACACCCTTATGTTTGAACATGGTGTTCGTTATGGACAATCCATGGCGAGCACAGAAGTCCAATAACAGAACACCGCTTGAGTTCAGATCAGGGGGGCCGTTCCTCCCAATCACGCCACTCCAGGTCTCACTGTCACTGCCCACGTGAGCATTGAAGTCCCCCAGGAGGAGTCCCCAGAGGGAGCGCTCTCCAGCACCCCCTCCAAAGACCCCAAAAAGGGTGGGTACTCTAAACTGCCATTCGGTGAAGACAAAGGCGAAGGGAGCCTACCCTCTTGTCCACTGGGGTGAACCTCAACGTACAGGCGCCGAGCCGGGGAGGAAACAAGCATTCCCACCCCCGCTCTGCGCCTCTCACTGGGGGCAACTCCAGAGTGATAGAGCATCCAACCCCTCTCAAGGAAACTGGTTCCAGAGCCCACGCTGTGTGTCGAAGCGAGCCTGACTGTATCTAGCTGGTACCTCTCGACCTCACGCACCAGCTCAGGCTCCTTCCCCACCAGAGAGGCGACATTCCACGTCCCCAGAGCCAGCTTCTGCAGCCGGGGGTCAGACCACCAGGGTCCCCACCTCCGACTGCCGGCCAACTCTCTCTGCACCCGCCCCCTGTGACCCTTCCCACGGGTGGTGGGCCCATGGGAAGGGGGGCCCATGTCACCCTTTCGGGCTGTGCCTGGCCAGGCCCCATGGGTGAAGGCCCGGCCACCAGGTGCTCGCCAACGAGCCCCACCCCCAGGCCTGGCTCCAGGGGGGGGCCCCGGTGACCGTCCGGGCAAGGTAGAGCCGGCTCCATTGTTACTTATATTCATCAGGGGGGGTTTAGCTGCGCTTTGTCTGGTCCCTCACCTAGGACCTGATTGCCATGGGTGACCCTACCAGGGGCATGATGCCCCCGAAAACATAGCTCCTGGGATCATTGGAACACGCAAACCCCTCCACCGCGGTAAGGTGGCAGCTCTACCTTCCATTTTTTAATGATACATACCTGCTGTGCAATTGGTCGCACCTCTTTCACAGACAGAGGTTTCCCTCTTTGTTCTTTGAGCAGATAATAGAGACTCCTATCCAGGATCTCAAATGCTAGACAGGTCTGTCCCATATGATCAAACCACTCAAAGGAGGTCACGATGTTGGTCTGGTCTGGATTCAGGACACTGATGTGTTCTAACATGAACACCTGGAGAGAAGACAGGAGACATGCTGTGATGGAGGTTACAGAAAGAGAATGTAACTGTATGTCATATGAATCAAAAGGAGTCCAAAGTTATACCTCTTTGTCCTTGACATCATAAAAGTCTTTGAGGATCTTTGCAACAACTGTCTCTTCTGTCTCCAGCTTTTGGCACCTGGCCCAAAGCAGTCTTCACTGATAACTCCAGAACAGAGTAGCTGGAAGTGCTGCTGAACAGAACTTCACCTGCCTCAACCTCAGGCGCTGGTAGAGTGACTGTGAGGAAAAACCGTGAACATGGAGGGGAAATATGTGAAGTTCACGTGTTCTGTCTGTGAGGGTCATTCAGTCCATACAGCACGAACAAACACACACCAGCAGACCACATGTTAAAGCATGTATCAGACACTGCTGATATTCTCACCTTTTCAGTGAATTCATTTAAAACAAAACAAATGTAGATGAGATGAGTTTTAGGTGAGATAAACTGTATGTACAAGATTTAAAACCTCCTGCTCTGTCTTCATATCATAATCATATTTTAGGAGCAGCTTTAGGCTTCTTGGTACAGAGAAAATGTGTGTCTGTGTTTTTCATTACAAGTCTTATGATGTATAATTTTGATCTTGTTTGTCAGAATTTGAGCTAAATGTTTCCACCTACTCCCAGTCTTTGTGCTAAGCTAACCTATGCTAATTATGTCCTGTCTTCAGCTTTGTACTGAACACACATTTACATATATACATATACCATACTCACATTTACATCCATCTTATCTTATCTCAGGAAGAAAGCAAAACACTTATTTCCCAAAATGTTGAGCCCTAATGTTACAATAATGGGTAATGGTCTGACTGTTGTGTTCCCATGAGGCCATTATTAGTCACTAGGTGACTTGGATAAAGGTTTGGGATGACATACAGTATAAAAAATGTCACAGGTTGGATAAGACAACCTCATGTTGCTAGTTTGTCAATATAAAACTACAAAAATGGTCTAACTATAATCTATTTATCAGGTACCCAGTAGCTTAATATTTGATCAAAAAATTTTACTGTACACAAACCAGCCTACTGGCTCTGAAGAACAAATGACTGTCCTAACCAACGCTGGCCTTCAGTGATGACAATGATATATTATAAAGTGTAAGAATTCAAACCTCCTTGTACAGCATGTGGGAGCTGCTCTGTGTTGTATTATATTTAAGGGGTAGCTTTAGGCAAAGCATTCAGCACTATGTTCAGTTTGGTGTTAAGTCTGCCTACCTGATGCTCCAGAGACATCTGATGTCAGCTGGGCCACAGGGAGATTTTTCAAGGTCAGATGTTCACAGGTTTAGTAATTCAAGGTTGAAAAGGGCCTTCAAATGTGGAAGTTTTCCAATTCGCAAAGTGTAACTGCCTCCAAACAACTCTCGTTTCAAAAGTGTGTCTTTCTCTCTCAATGCTCAGGTGGAATGACCAAAGTTAGTGATATAGAACCTGTTGCCATGACAGAATTGAATGATGCCAAGAATTGTTGTTTTTTTTTAAAAAAAATATTTGTTTATGTTCAATTCCAACATGTTCACCATTCCCACTCTTTATGGTTCAAGCTAAGCTATGCTAACCATGCCCTGTCCATTATTTGAAAGAGTCAAACGTGGGACAGTGGGACAAAGAAAACATCTCATATCATTTTTATAGTTTAATAATTGCTTTTTTTTTTTGCAAGTTTCAGTAGAACAGCTGTAAGTAAAACACTGTTCAAGTATTTAAACTTGATGGCTGCATTAGAGAACATGGTTATGTGTGGAGTGGTGCATTGTGTTATTTCTTCAGCAGGTGTCAAGTAATGTAACCTGTAATATGTTTCACAAATTGCGAATGGGGACTATGACTGGCTACAGCTTGAAACAAATTTCAGTCAAAACACTTTTGAATCCATGTCATTTATCCTGTGAACACTGGAGGTGGGCTGAGCCTAGGCAGCATTATATAACAGTAATATTATACTTACATATTGATGCATCAGTACCAACACACGCTGGGGAAATTCAGTTGTCACAGTGGCTCGTGTACACAAGGTGGATAAGAAATGACTCAGATATAAGAAAAACATAGAAGAAAGTTGTGAAGTCATGCTGGTGTTAAAGAGTCTAACAGCTGTTGGAATGAAGGACCTGTGGTAGTGTAATTTATTTATTTATCATACATAATAATATATCAGTCAGAGGAGAATAAGTACTTAACTTGTAACACAGTTTCTGTTTTTCCACATTTAAATAGGTATTTATAGGACAACCAGTTTCAGAGGGTACCACTGTAGTTATCACAGAGTTGAGGTGGAAGACATCAGAGGGAAAAACCAAAAAATATCTCCATAAAATATGATCCAGTTTCAACAAAATCAGTCAAATAGTTGGCAGAGTCGTGCTCGAAGCACAAAGTTGACGCTAAACAAGTCAGTGTCATGATTTCAAATCTGATATGTTACACAATGTTGCTTTAAATAGGATTCAGACTACAGGAGGTTTCTATGTGTTTTATTAAGTAAAAGATCTGAACATTTCGTCTATCACTGCATGGAGCTGTCAACAGACAGAGATTGGATCCTGGATAGACATCTTACGTGAAGACAGCAGGTTGAGATCACTGTATTGCACCTCTTCCTCCTCCAGTACTCTCTAAATATAGACAGATAGCTATGGCAGGGTATTATACACACATACACACACACACACACACACACACACACACACACACACTCAAAGGAGTCCAATCAAGTTTCTTGTTCAACATATTTCATGTTTATTTATTAATGCTGACAGACAGGTATTGGTTCAGACAAACATGGTGGCATCGACTAAAGAACAGAACCAGGCAGAGAAGGAAATCTGTTTTCAACCCGAGACACACTCAAAGGTTGTGGTGTGCATGCCGTCAGATTGTCCCGCTCACACTGCTCCGTCCATGGTCATTCACCTAGCGCACCACATGACACCTTTCTCTGCTCTCATCAATGTATTTGAAGAAGTCAAGCAAAGGGTTAATATTATAAAAAAAGGACTGAAGTTGCTCCAAAAATGCCATGAAATGAGGATATTGGAGTATAATAGCAAAAGCAGATGGAAAATTCCAACAAGAACAATTTAAAAACTACATTTTTGAAACATTTTCCCAGTTTTTTTTTTTCCTCCAGTTTCTTAAAAGTTGCGTGAACACAAGTTTATACTCGATCTACGTAACATCTGCTCTACTGCTTCTACCTGCTCTGGCTGTGACGTGTTAAAAGACTGCTTACCAGTGGTTACAAGACAGATTTCCCAATTAGTTAGCCAAGGTCAAACTAGACTTGCAAAGATAAGATCTGCACCAGCCATGGACACGGAGGACCGGTCAGTCCGACCCTTCAAGGTGGCCTGCAGAGTTCTCCGTTTACATAAAGAGCTTCTGACTGCAAAGTTGGTTTCTATTGTCGCTCTTAACCCTTAAGCAAGGCACTAAACCCTCTAACCTGCTCCAGCAGAGCTGCTCAGAGGCCAACAGTTGGGGGGGTGTGGTTTTGAAGGACGGCTCCTAGAATGTGAGATTTGATTTTAAGATATGTGGTGACAAAAAAAACCCACAAAGTGTCATGGAGAAAGGCATCAGTCTGTCTACAATCTGCTGTCTCACTACAGTCTGTCAGTCTAAACATGGTGGTTCATCTGGCAAACACTCTTTGAACACTGGTAACACACTTACTGTTTTTTTTTTGTTTTTGTTTTTTTTTTCAATGTGATGGGCAGACACGAGGGGTAACACTGTGATAGTCAGCTACAGCTAGCGCACATCTGAAGGCTTCATAAAGGCAAAAGCAGCATGTTAACTAATACGAACAAGTCATAACAAGGCAAAGTGATCACTTCCTGGGTTTAGCTTCCAAACACAAAGTGACCAGGACTTGATTTGGTGAGAAAACAGCATTTGTACAGCTCACATTGGTTTGACAGAGAGATGAAACTGTAATAAAAATACTTAAGAAATAAAAAATACTCAAGTGAGTTGTGTATGGCTGATTTTCATTCCTTTAAAAATCTCGAAGATCCTTTGTTTCCTGTCTAGGAAAGACCACAATGTCAATATACTGCAAGTTGTGAACAAATACTTGTACGGTGTATTTAAAAATAATTTGAAAAAAAAAAAAGATCTTACATGAAAAACATCAACCTTATACTGTGAGTTTGTCCAGTTTAAACATACTGTACTTATATCATGACAGCTAATCAATCCATCATTCAGACAGCTGTTGTCGGCATTCAGTTGTTCGTATAGCACGACATATTTCACCATATATCCAGGGCAGAGACAGAAGAAAACAGAATAACAACCTTTGTCAGTTGCTTAAAATGTCACATATTTCCTGTTTGCGACGAGAAAATCAAATCCAAAATCTTTCCTGTAGGTCAGAGGTCAGTGTGTGTGAAGTATCCGGGGACAGACTGATCAATGTAAAACAAGCTGAGCACAAATACATTCTTATTAAAGTCATTAAACACTGAACCAGAAGAGGCTGGTCTCCAACAGGTAGCAATTTGTGCTACATTAGATTTGAATTTTCCACATATTTGTCTTTGTAAAATGACAATTTTTTTTTTTTAATATTTCTAATATTAACATGATTGGGGGGTCTACAGCCATACGAGTGGCTCCATTAAAGCTGCACTTAAATGCTAATGTTAGCATGCTAACAGGTTCACATTGACAATGTTAAAACACTGATTGTTCGCAAATATAACGTTGTTCACCACTGTAAATTAGCTTGTTAGCTTGCTAACATTTGCTGATTAGCACTAATACAAAGTTAGCTGAGGCTCATGGGACTGTCATTGGTTTTATAAGTACCATGAATGCTTGCAAATAAATCTGAGCCAATCCATCCAATAATTGTGGAGACATTTCAGCGGAGAAGGGATACATTTGAGCTGCACATTGCTAACACACTGAAATCAAAGATAGCTGCATGTTTTCTGATTTTCACTGAATGCAACCTAATCTGAGCTTGCCAGCAAGCTGTATGATCTCAATACACACACACATAACTGAGAATAATCAGCACGGTGAATGACGGCATTAGAGCAGCAAAATACACAATGAGCCGGTTCATAACTCGGAATAAGTTACTTTGTGTGTGAACACTGTCCTGTTGAGCACCAGTATGCCATCCACATGCAAATATGAGCCTCATATTTGGAACATCAAACAGTCATCAACCACTGGATTATAGTCATATCTGAATAGTTAAATATAAAGTCATATTGTATAAACAGAGATGGTACTGTAACCACAGTGTCACAGGTTCAATGATGGCCACTTTTTCCCTGTAAAGGAAAAATATCCAAATTTTTTATTTTCACAGGCAAATTAAGACAAATCTGCATCAGCCAATTAGAATATGGACAATATACAGTAACTGATTCACATCTCTAGTAGAATATATGTTCAAGATTTGACCAAAAGAAAACTTATTATTTGACAAGCAATACTATTTCTTTGGTTGCTTTAAATGTTTCAAGCACTTTAAACAGCTTTCTTTCTTCTGAGTGTTTTAAAACTGTTCATAACTTATCTGATTTTCTGACCAAAGAAGCAACTTTGTTTGGAAAAAAGACAAAGACGAACCTGATCCAACATACAGTGGCTCTTTGGGGTTCCTGAAAATGATCTCCCTTTTATTGACCATACAAACACTTCTGTATTCAATCCACTTTTAGACTACATCAGGCATGTATCACTAACTTAAGTTAATCTTCTAAACTCATAATACTGGCACTGGGACCTTCTACTCTTCTCCTAATGCAAAAGACTTGAAGTGTGTTTACATGCACACGGTTTTGTGAATAACACTGGAGCTCATATGTGAAGGTCTACTTTCACAGACATTTCTCAGGGGAGAAACTATCCTGGTATGTTAGCAATGGCTTCATTTAGAAAGGACAAATACTGATCAAAATATTAATAAAAATGGAACTAATGGAACTGGCAAGGACTAACTTATCCTTACATTCATTGTATTTGATGTTTTAGAAAGTCAGTAGACTAAATTAGCATCTATGCTAAAGGAACCTCAAATAACTAGCTATTAGAGCCTCACTGATATATTGGTGGGCTGATACAGAAGCAAAGAGAGGCCATGATAATTTGATTTTTTTTAAGCAACTGAATAGTTGATTCTGAGATTTAAATACTACTTTCTAAATACTAATTTATCACACAGAAATATTTCACTTATTTTAATTCAGAAAAAAATACTCAAAATCAGTTCAGTCCAATTCTGGTAAAAACAAAACAAAACAACAACAACAACAACAAAAAAAAACACTGGAATATTTTGTGCAAAAAAAAAAAAAAACAAGTAAAAAATACTAGTGCTATAAATTCAGCATTATTTCAGTTTCATGAATATTCTGTAGCTGATAAAATTTACAATTAGGTAAACTGTTGCCTTTAATTTTTATAAATTATTATGGCATTTCTTTGCTTCCATAGTAGCCGGTATCGGTCGAAGAAGATATGGTTCAGAAATGTCAAAAATATGTTAATTAAAATTGGAATTGGAATCACCTCTTGGTCATACCTCTTTATTAACCAAATTCAAGCATCCATAATAGAAACATTTGTTCTAGTTAAGTATTTATATATATATAACTTTTGCTGCACCCACTTATGCATGTGATTATTTCTGGAGCAGTTCTGCCTCCAAGAAATGTTTGAACAACTGGGGCTATAGAATGCACCTCGAGATATCCTGCTGTATTGACTTTGTTTCGCATGAAGCCTGAGCTCAACAGGTTGAAACTATGCAGTCAGTGCAAGTGGAAAGTGTACACAAAACAATACCAGTGCATCAAACTAGCATATTCTGTTTTCGTTGTGACCCTGGATAACCCTGCACTGCCTCAGAGTATAGCACATGATCCTGGTTAAACAGGAGAGCTGGTGTGCATGTAAACTCACAGATACTGTAGTAAACACCAACAAATATACACCATTAGAAGCTCTATAAGCACATATTAGACTATTCACACCCTGTTTGCCTTGATGGTGATAGAAAAGAGATGAAACAGACTGAATCTGGACTACTGAACTATTTCACCCTCCACAGCAAGACGTCACTCATCGCACTGCCTTACTCTCTGATATCAGACCCACTTCATTTCTTAAGCCATTTAAATACATGTGTAGAATATATACAAACAAAATGTCACCACAGTTCCGACCACGCTGCACCTGATTCCTTCCATCGCTTGCAGAATTAGGCTAGAAAAAAGAAAGGCTGGGGGCGGACGTTCTGTGTTTTTCACAGTTTGTCATTGATCAGAAATTTGTCGGCCACCTTCTTTCATAGTTTTTATTACTTAACTATCAACAGGTGGTGGCTATTTAATTTTCTCCAATTATTTTTTTGTCTTTTGTGTGTGTTAATACCAAGGTTCCACTTCAGAGACTGTGTTGAGTCTTGACGTGAAAACTGAGGTGGTCGTTTCTCCTTGTAGCTGGTCAATGCCAGGCGACAAAAAACATGTTCGTCCTCTTCACGAGAATCCAGTCCAATGGAACGGTCCAGTTCGCCTAGTTCAAAAGTAGTATAACGACAATCACATGACCTTTTGTCCTTTCTGTTTGCTCTGTTGTACGCTGCATGTCTGTCACTCTATAAAGCACTTTGTGACGAGCCTCTTTAATAAAAGCGCTTCTTTAAAACAAATCAAACCAATCAGAGAATCCTGGTGAGATACTGTTGTTGAAGAGGTGAGAAGCCGATACAAGATCATCCACAAATAAAGTACAGGTCGTTGAATGTGGTGTCTGTGTTGATTGCCAAGCTGATTGCCAGGGAGACACACAAGGAGGATTCTGGGTATTACAGAAGGTGCATTCTGGGATTGGTTATTGACTGACGGTGCTCTAAGCTGTTGGCAGATGTCAGATGAGAGGTTGCGTCTTTCCTCTTTGTATGTCACCCTCCTGGTCCTCTCTTTTACTGTTCTCATCCCTGTTTTTTTTTTTTTTAATTTTATTTATTTATTTATTTATTTTTACTACCTGTCCGTGCAGTAAATGGTTGATTGGAATAAAATACAGCCCAGGTCAGAATGAAGGCAGAGCTCCTCCTCTTCCAGTCACAGACAGGAGGTAGGAAGTAGCAGCAGTCTAGGAGGGTTTGGAGGTCTTGAGGGCATCCACTTTGGTCTCCAGGTCTGTAATCTGTAGAAAAACATAGCAACAGAGTGAAGAATAACTAAATATATTTAAACTATAGCAACATTTTTAAAAGACAAGTACTTGTTTCATGGTCACCTGGAGCAGACTTTGACCCAGGGTGGGATCAGAAAGACTCCATTGATATACATTGTGGGTGTGTTAGAGGCTGTGACAATCATGACCAATCACATTTGATACTTTCTTTGATAAACAACATCTCAAATATACTACCAAGAGGCGGTTATGATTATGTTGCTCATCGAAACCACACTTCTACCTGCATTAGAATTAAAAATGCCGATCTTCAGGCTACACTTTGGCAAGAAAAGAAGATGACACACGCTGTCGTTGCTCCAGTTACACTGTATTTTGGATGTACACACCAGGAGGACTGGCAGGAACACATAGTCCTCATGGAGCTATTAGCAGAGAGAGAATCACGAGTTGTTTTTAACGAGTCAGTCTCCAACACGCCTGTGCATCTGCACTGCACAGAGGAACTGCAATCTGTAAACATAAGAGGACCGAGGATAGAGTCTTGGGGAACACCACAGGTCAGTGAGGAGCATCATCAGTGACTACAAGGAAAAGTTTTCAGTCCAGAAGCTTTCTAGAGTTCAGCAGCTCTCAAACGGCAGCCAATTTACAAACTTGTGAATGTGAGTCCAGTCTAATTCTCTGCCTTCACAGCTGATGACGATAAGGAAAGCAAGAAGAACAATGTCCATGCACAACATGCGGACACTTCTCGGACACTTCTCGGACACTACCGATGCACATTCAGGTTCATGTCAACTGACCATCACAGTGGTGATCACAGTCCTTTTTGCACTGCTGCTATTCACTATCATGAAGTCAAATGAATTGCTGTTAACCAGAAATCAGTGTTCACAAAGGTGCTTAAAAGAAAAGACAAGTTTTGTTTTTTTGCATTTGCCAATGCAAATGTCTTTTTCTTTAAAAAATGTAAATATATACTGATTACAATGGAAAAACAAAGACAGAAGTTGTGTTTTACGGGGAAGAGCTGACACAAAGCTCTTCACTGAAAACCAGTGTGGTTAATGTGAGTGTTTTACTAACCTTTTCCTGCAGGTTGTCCGCCTCCTCTTTGTGTGTTGCCTCGCTCTCCTCTTGTGCTCGACGCTGAGCCGTCTCCTTCTTTAGGTTCTCGATCTCCCTACAAAGCATGCAAACACACATGTTAAAGTCTGTGTGTTTTTTACTCCCTCTCTTAAACCTTTAGTGTCCTTCCTTCCTTCCTTACTTCTGCTGGTACTCTTTAATTAGTCTCTTGGCTTTGCTGTATTTCCTCTCTAGGGTTTGGTACTGGGCCTGGGTTTCTTTCAGGTGTTCATCCACAGCCTGAAAACACACACACACAAACACATTCAGTAAGTGGAAGCTAGTTTTAGGCAGTTTAGCTGTTAAACAATGAGTAAACATACTTCCTCTGTCCATGACTGATAGTTGTCTCCTTGCTTGTAATGTTCATTCTCTCATAAATTACCTTACACAGGGACTGTGCCTCCATCCAATAGCCCTCCAGTTTCTCCATCCTCTCTTTACTGTCCCGGATGTTTTGCTCCAACTGAGCACGCTCCATCCGCCAACGCAACTTATCCTGCTCCGCATGAGCCAGCTGGAGGTAAAGGGGTGGGAGTGTGGCAGGAGGAGGTGGTATGTGGGAGGTAGAGCCAGCGTTAAGTCATCGTTCAGCCAGCAAAGGAATGATGTTATGCTAGTGTATATTTTCCACTGCAGCCTGGATACTGCAGTGCATTATATTTCTGCATGTTAAGAAGAGACTGAACATTAAGGGGTCTCACCTTCCTCTTTAGCAGCTGGATCTCCGCCTGGGTTACTGCATGTTTAATCTGGAGCTGCAGACAGAGGCAGAGTATAATAACAGATGAAAACACACACATACACACACACACACACACAAAGAGGAATAATCAAAACCACATTTACCTCCTTGAATTTGTGGGCTAGCTTCTCCGGGTCCAGCTCCACTGGAGACAACATGTCCTGGTTCTCGGCCAGGTCGAAAACCTCAATAGAGTTCGGAAACACCGGACTCATCTCCTCCTCCTCGTCTGTTGCATATTCACCTGTCTGCAGGTGAACAGGAAGAGATGGAAAAATTAAAGTATTACATTATTAAGAGACGCTTATCTGTTTTGTTGCTAAGAAGTTAGCTAAGAAGATTGATACTACTCTCATGTCTGTACATGTAAATTTGAAGCCAACGCTAGTAGCTGGTTAGCTTAGCTTAGCATAACCTAGCGTAAATACTGGAAACAGATTGTCTAGCTATGTCTGTAGTCACTGTATCACTACATGTTGTTAAATGTATAGAGCTAAAACATTCACGTAGGCTTTATGTAGCAATTATGTAGTGCAATTCTTACTACTACTATACTACTATAATATTTTGGGGAAAAAAGCTGTTTGCTTTCTTGCTGAAACATATATGAAACCATCGATATCACTATCACATCTATATATAAATGTGTAGATGTAGCATGCAGTCTGTTAGCTTAGCTTAACCTAGCCTAAAGCCTGGAAACAGCTAGCCTCACTCTGTCCAAACAAGGTCAAAACCTGCCTAGCAACCCGTCTAAAGCTCACTAATTTCCATACAAAATGCTGTTTGTTTACTGTAAAAAATCCAACTGTAAAATGACTCGCTGCAGTGTGAGCTTTGGAGGTGCTGCCAGATGGATTTTGCTACCTTTGGACAGAACTAAGCTAACCGTTTAACCCGGTTTCCTGTGTTTGAGCTAAGTTAAGCTGAGCAGCTGCTTGTGTTAGCTTTATATTTGAGAGTGGGTACCGAAGCCAATAAAAGTGTTTCCAAAAATGTTGCAGTTCATCACAGCGATACAAAAAAAGTTCGGACTCAAGAGTGCCACTTCTCTCTACATATATAATTTTATTTGGAGGAGGATGCGTCGTACAAAATGGTACAAATGGCATCCAGCCTGGAGCAGACCGCATAAGTATGAAATTACAAATTAAGTGAAAGAAGCAGTGAGCTCTTGCTGGCGGCCTCACAGTTCAGACTCTGAAACTGAATGCAGCCACTGCCTGTAACTGTCTTCCATTAAGAGGCTTCACACACACAGCTGCCTGCTAATCATGTGTCCTCTGCTCCTCCTCACGTTACAAAGTAAGTTAGCTTCGCATCAACACGACCACCATGCATTTCTGGGGTGAGAGCAACATTACAGCTAAGTAAAATATAGCATTGCACTTTCATATATCGCTCTGCGATGTGGTGACCATGCTGTGTCTTTAGCTGTGGTTACACAAAGACAAGCTACAGTCTGACAGGACTGCATTTATTATTAGGCTACATCAAACTGCCAGACAGAATCACCTCAGAAATTACTGATAAGCCACTAACCAAACTCTAACTGGGGGAACGCAGAGTTACAGCAGGGGGTCCACCAATTATTGTCATAATAACTGACAATTTTCACCAAAATAATTAAAAAAAATAAAATTAAAAATTAAAAAATATATATTGAGCAACCTCCAAGCATTAAAATGCAATAATAGGCTACATTTGACAAAAACATTCTTAGTTGTGAAATTAACGTGAATCAATAGTGTCATTAAACTACTGAATTATATTTGCTGTAAGTTCTACTTTCTGGTGAAAAGTTACTTGAATTGTATTTGAACAGACATCTTGACGTGGTCTCTGCTGATGAGGAATGATGGCAACTTACACTCGTCAATCTAATTGCACTGGACAATCTAATTTACTGTCTGGATATGCTCGAAGTAAAGGGAGGATTTACATTCGGCCCAGTCACCCAAGTGCTGCTGCCATTTGAAGAATTGAGCATGCCACTGGAATATTTCAATATTTCTTTAATAATTACTTATGATCTGCTTTTATTGAAACGCTAAAAGCAATTTATTTAAACGGCTGCTGTTGGTGTGCAGAGCTGCCAGTTACCCTCTGTGACCACAAGGTGGAGAAACTGTACTGGGATTGAAACTACAGGCCACGTGGTGGCACACAGACCGACATTTTGTCACACAAACACACACACACACACACACACACACACACACACACACACTCTCTCTTCTCTTCATCTCGCTCTTGTTGCCTCTCATTCAAACCTCGCTCTTATTTCCTGCAGCTAACAGAGGCTCATGAGCTGACGAAGCAACATTAGCTGAAGATGTTCATTGTACATAGATGTAGCGTCAGAGGAACAGCTTTAGAAGTGCACATTAGAGCGCCGGGGGGGAACATAGATTGAGTGATCAGATCACATCGCTGTTTTCACTGAACACGAACATTTCCCATGAGGCAGAGCTGCTGCAGGGCTTCCTGTCTGAACACATACCTCCTCATCATCATCCATGTACTGTTTGTATCTCTGTTCCATCATCTCTCTCTGCCACCTCTCCTGTTCCAGAGTCTGCTGGATCAGCTGAGCCACTTCACTCTGCTCCCCCGGCTTCTCCCGGCCAATCACAAACCTGGAAAATGTTCAGAATCCATCAGTCAAGTTCATGAACTCAAAAATAAAAAAATAAAAAAACACAGTTGGAAATCCGGAGGATTCAAGCACACACTGCAAACGTGAAATTCATATGCACACAACAGAAATCAGAAAAATCACACACTGCAACTGCACACCTGGAAACACACCAATGACAGACCTGAGAATTTTAGCTCATAGTAACCAAAAACCTGAAAAAAATGTGCAATTTATTTCACAAATCTGCACAAAAATACACAATTTATGTCTGAATATGATTTAATCAAGTGTGTGTGTCAGGACAGAGTGTGTGTGTGTCAGACCTGACGGTGCCGGTGGTGTTGCGGAGGACGGAGGCAGCGAGGCTCTGAGTGACGCCGACCAGGCTGGTCCCATCAACCTCCACTATCAGGTCATTCACCTGGATCCTACACACACACACACACACACACACAAAGAATATACTACATGTGTGAAAATGACCACCACCACCCCCAACCCCACTACTGTTATTCTACCATGTTACTCCTTTTATTATTATTATTTTCTATTCTAACATAACATAACATGATATCTTATGAACCCAGCTGCTGATTTGTGTGTTCATTCTCTGCCATGACAGCTCGCCTTCTGCTCAGGACACACACAAACCTGAAGTTTTCAGTCAGTGCAGGGTGGTGTTAGCTAATTAAACCTAGCAGGCATTACTTGCTAGCTTATGATTTATGCGCACCAGATTATTTTTGTCATCCCTTTGTTGGCAGGCTGCTCATAACGCAAATGAAAGTGAGGATTTGATAATTAGAGGATTTAAGGAAACAAAGTGAATGCCGTGGAGCGGAGACTCGAGGCGTTTACTTTCTGTTGGAGCTGATGACAGCACGGAGCAGAAAATCTCCAATAGAGCTGGACTAAACGCTGGAAATGAAGAGAAGTTTTCTTACTTTGATGATGACTATCTTTTCACACAGAACCGGTTCTACAGGCTCTGCTGTTTAAAAAGTGTGCACGCTCTGCACGCGTCACTGTGCTGTATGAGGGTTTACAAGAGAGATGCCACCATAGTTACGGTGGCTTATCTGTTCCGATGATACATCTCTCTCTCTCTCTGTGTAGCATGGTGCATGACCACAACAAGTGTATTACGCTGTACAAGCCTGTCAGATATAATACATTAAATATCTTGAAATGTGTCTTAATCCACAGCTGGAAATAGTACCCCCAAAATCACGGTGTCCAGTTTCAGGAAATAATCTGAGAGCTACTGACTAATACATCTACATCTAGATGTATACATCTTCATCTACATTTTTGTTGACAGGAAAGAAGAAACAGAGAACGATGTCTGGGACACAGAGATAAAGACAGATGGAGAAAGGACAGGTGGAGAGCGTACCTGCCGTCTCTCTGTGCAGCTCCACCCTCGGTGACCGTCTTAACAAAGATCCCCAGTTTCTCCAGGCCCATATCAGCTCCTGCACCCATCCCTATGATACTGATGCCCAGACCATCACTGTCTGAGAGACACACACACACACACACACACACACACAGACATCATGTAAATATCACCAAAATACTGACGTGTATCTTACTGTTATTAGCATCATAATAAAATATATTCATCCTTATTCAATGCTAATATTTCAGTATACGGAAGGTTGCTAGTTCCAATCCTTTCGTAGAATTACTAGCTGCTAATTAGGCTAATCCGTGCTAACTTTAATCCCATAAGGGGATAATGTAGATGCTAGCAGACAGTGCATGTCCACTAGCAGCACGCTGCCAGTTATCTGTGCACGTGTGTGTGTAGTTACATAAGAGGCTTGACTGAGTGACTCTAAATGATTGTAAGGATGTGTGTGTGTGTGTGTGTGTGTGTGTGTGTGTGTGTGTGTGTGTGTATGTGTGTGTGTACCTTTCTCCAGCTCCACAGGGAACAGGTCCAGCTTCTCGACTCTTTTCTCCAGCTCATACTCGGCTGAGGCTGCCATGGGGTCAACGTCGTCATTGCGCCGATCGTAGTCTTCGTTAGAGTAGGTGGTGAAGACCTGCACACAGGGCAAAGGTCAAAGGTCAGAGAGCCTCCTGCTCTGGATGAATGTAGCGGAGCTCTTAGTTCAGTAGTGTTTCAGAAACGCCTCAGGAATGACTTCAAACATTGACTGTGGTCACTCTAGAACCTTTAAGATGGATTTTAAAGATGAAATATTGATGTCATGTTAATAATACGCATATGACAACATTGTCTAAACAATCCACAGATTCTTAAATCATCTTTTCTACAGTTATTGTTACAGACTAAGTGAATGTAAGATATATCTGATTCATAGTAATTCTGTAGAAATTGTTAAATTGTTAAAATCAAATTTAAAATCATATTTACATGATCAAACAGGACCAGATCATTGAAAGCTTCATATTCAACAAAATATTATGCAGAGTGGTTGAACGTGTGCCTCATGTAACATGGCTACGTCCTTACCACAGTGCCCCCCTCCCAGTAAAGAAGGTGAAAAATCCCCCAGAAATGAATAAACATTGCTGCAATAAACTACTCGTAATCATGTCCAAAACTTTTCATGATTTTCTTGTGCAGTTCTCCTCGACTACCTCAGTTTACATTTGTAGATATAAATGGAGAAAATATTAGAAAAAACACCTCTCAGTACAATAACACCCCAAAGTGCAGCAACACGTCTCTGAAACAGATTCAACACAAACTGAATTAGACTGATTAGTTTCACTAATGTACTGTAGATCATACAGGACACACTGTCGGCATATATATACTTCAAATCTCCTTTATTTGATATACTACATACTGTACTAACAATGCCACATCACACACACTGACGCAGTTCTTCACTGTAAACCACTACAGTCCATCTGATTCTAGCCACTCCACCTTTCAGAGCTCACTTATCTTCCACTACCTTTAAAGATAATGTACGAGGAAACACACAAATATCATTTGATATAAAATCTCTAATGTTTTCTTTTATAAAAAAAAAAAAATCACATCAAGGATGTGTAAATATGAATATGCTCTCACATTCCCCACTCTCCATCACACCCCTCCCCCTCTCTGAAAGGTCAGCAGCATCTGTCTCCCCGGTGACCATCTCTGTGATCACATGGCCTCGTTTCTGTAGCAACCACAGGCTTGTGCCCAGTGTGAGTTTGGCACTGCCGTGCTCTCTCTCTGTCACTGTCTGGCACATATGCTAATTTTCTATATGCTTTATGTGTAGGATGTGATTTTTACAGTATTTTTTTTACAATGTGAATGTGGCTGTGACTGACTGTGAAACACGCGCACACACACATACATACACACACACACACACAAACAGGGTTAGAGGGCGGGATTGTTAAACTGTTTCCTGTAGTCACATTTCCTTCCTGTTGAGTAACTTTAAAGCATCAGAGCGCTCCCTGTACACGTCATGAACACACAATCTCAGCTCTGACACAGAAAACACAACACAACAGCCAACAGGTGGAACAACAACAAAAAGTAAGCACACCTACTGACACAACAAACGTTATAACCTTAACATAAACATAAGTATATATATATCATAAACCCTCACTGTTTTACTAGAATACAAGCTGCTAAAATGTCTTTAAACCGAGTGGCTGGATGCTGATTGGCTAATCTCAATCTCTTTGTTCGGTAATGCATCTCCATACAACAGAGAGACTTACAGAGACCTTTAAAAGAGAAATTGAATGAGCAGAGCGATACACTGACCTTTAAATCTATAGTTTAGGCATCCGAAATGCTATATCCTACAAATCCCATAATGCAGTTCTTTCACTAGACTCTTCAGTTACCTCCAGTTTGTAACAAAGGCTTTTTGTTAGAAATCTGTAGCCCTCAAACCCGATCCGAGATGACCCTGATGACATCACTGTGTCATCACTATGACATCATCAGCTACTGCAGAGCCACACAAAACTTCACACGTACTGTTTTCATTGTCTAAGTAAAATTCAACATGACCAGTACAACACAGTACAGTACCAGTACATGACAGTACTGCACTGACTGACTCAGCATCTCTTAATGCTGAGCTGACCAGTTTTTCTCGTCCAGCACTTTTCCTTTACCTTGT
Source organism: Protonibea diacanthus (assembly GCA_028641955.1). Taxonomy (NCBI): domain Eukaryota; kingdom Metazoa; phylum Chordata; class Actinopteri; family Sciaenidae; genus Protonibea; species Protonibea diacanthus. The sequence continues at coordinate 20,422,746 of CM053994.1, read as the reverse complement.
ACTCATGACCCTGTGTTAACTCAAAACTATATTTTTATTCATGTGTAAAAGTTTTTAATCATGTGACCAAAAAGGTCCATGTGTAGGCTTGAGTTTCTCATTGAGTTTATCATTAGCAGCACATATCACATAACTTAATCTATAGTCTAAAAATCCAACATATTGTTTATACAGTATATATGGTTTAATATAATATTTGGAACATTTGTTGCAACAATAATATGCACTGCACAGTTTGGCAGCGTGCCTCCTTGAATGACAGCCTCCGTATAATCTGCCCGGTCACAATCCACCTGCTACTACACTGGACAGAAGCCAAGCCACAGAGAGGTCCCGCAGGAGGCAGGATGAACCCTCAACACAAGGCTGTGCTGTCTCTCTGCTCTCTGTGCTTCTGAGTTGGAGACACCATGATTCATGTCCTGACAGACGGCCACGTTAAATTACACCCAATAAAACTAAATTCAGGACATCACATCAGAAGTTAGAGCTCCAACTACTGAGAGCCCATTAGGATGTTATCTGATCACACCAGCCCCACAACTCTTCTAGTATCACATGAGGTCACATTGAAATCTGTCAGCATTACTATGCACAATAACCAACAGCTTCCTCATTACACATGTTTAAAAGACAATGGGGAACAACAAACTACCTGAAACAAACACCATGAAACTGAGACAGGAGCAAACAAACACACTGATCTGATCACTCGCTGCTAATCCACACTGGCTGAGTAATGAATTAGCCTGAATCACTCCAGTCAGCTGGATGTCACACAGGTAACTGGATCAAGATTGGACAAGGACGCTACGAGACTTGGCACGCCACCGCTGTCCCCAACTGCACATATGATCGATTCCACAGTTTGGGGGATTACGTTTATTCATTGACGTGACACATGTCGGATTAGGAGACTGACACTGCTGTCACACCTCTGAAATAAGTCTGTAGCTGGAGTGTAGTCTGTAATTTGAAACGGTTTCGTGTGCCTAACTGCTATGTCTACACTTATTTAACAACAACAAGGCTAAGCTAACAGGCTGCTGGCCCCATTTACATATTGACTGAAGAGAAGTGGCAGTGGTATTGATATGTATAGATGGTCATAAATATCAAAATACTGGTTTGCATTAATTATGTACTGAGCTAAAACCACTACTCGATTAATGAATTAATCAAATGAGAGGGACATAATTGGCAACTATTTTGTTGATTAACCCTTTATCGGCGAGGAACCATATATGGTCACTTCCACAGGCTTTAAAAATGGTGCCCCACGTCTCTCAATGAAGGAGCAGAATAACGGGACTTTCTCCAGCCAATCAGTGAATGTCAGGCTACGTCACAGGTAGCGTTGCTGTGGCCCCCAATGGATCCCACCCTAACCCTAACCCTGACATTTTTGTATCACGTGTGTGATATTTTGAAATAAGTGTCATAAGTTCCGTAAGACATAAGTCTGATTGTTAATTTGGAAATAAATGTTCCACATTTTTTTTACCCGAGGTGGGCGAGTGACAGTATACAGTAACTTCTTTGACTTTGATTTGCAGCCTAAAACTGAAACTTTTTAATTAGTTTCTAAGTATTTCAATGAGTGCCCTACAAAGGGTTAATCATTTAAGTCATTTTTAGGGTAAAAATGCCAGGGGGTTTAGTTCCAGATTCTCAAATGTGAGATGTTGCTGCTTCTATTTTACAAAGTGTACGAGACGATAAGCTGAAAAACTTTGGTTCAGGACTTTTTGGTCGGACCAAACAAGTTACTTAATGACACAGGTTATACTGTAGGTTTCATATACTTTGGAACTTTAGGAAATAGTGCTGTACATATTTCACAACTTTCTGCCATTCTATAGAGCTGTTCATGCTGGAGATGATGAGGGGCCAACACCAGTCTGAACCTTCCTGTCACACCAGATCCACAATCACTCCTCCTTTACATCAGGTCAAAGGGCTCAGTCAGGATCAGGTGCATCCCTCAACTTTTTACTTGGTTTTTACAACCGCCAGTATCTTTGTTCCAAACAAAAGCTCCACTCTGTGATTCTCATCAATTAGCTTTGTGTGTGTGTGTGCGTGTGTGTGTGTGTGTGTGTGTGCATGTGCATGTGAACATGCGTGTATTTTCAAGGAAAACAAACACACCCTGCCACATTCCAACTGCTTTTTACAGACTTACAAAGGTGGCCTTGTGTACAACTCACACACACGATGCACAGAATGTGAGAGAACCTGGCTACTTCAACAGCTTTCCTGCAGTCTGTGATTACTCATTCATTTCCCTTCAGTGTTACACCGCGTTCACCTGTACAGTAGAAGCAGCACAGCGTCCAGAACTCTTCTGTCTGAGGATCAAATGTGGAGGACATTTTTACCAAATGACGTGCTGTGCAGGCAGGTTCCTAAACACCAGAGGAGGTCTGAACTCTCCTGGCTGACTCTGACTTCATGAAGTAACTCATGATGTCAGAGTAACAATTACCAACCAGTTTGGAAACTGAATAACACCCAACATGTCCGGGCAGCGAGTCTCTGGGTTGGCTTTGTTCCCTGGCAGCAGAACTCATGTCATGAACACGTCAGAAAAGTTACTGGATCAAATCCTAACAAGGCCCAGTCATAATATCACTTTCTCTTGTTTCATGTTGAATCAGTGATATTAGAGTGTAATCCATCCTCCATGTGACAGTAACTATAGTTAGTCTGACTCAACTATGACTGAGCAGTCATCGGTGTTCTTGTACAGATACGCTCTGTGAAGAGATCACAATACCACCGATCCATGTCTGTTTATTTTATGATTCTGCCATACCAGCAAGGTTACGAACAGGAAGTGGTGTGTCTGGTAGTGGGAGCGGACAGGAAGCTGATGCCCACACTCAGGAACGTGCTACCGCTACACCGCCTTTGGCTGGAACTGTCCTATATTATTTATTGTATTCTTATTGTCACTTCTGATGTTGTTACTTACTGTAATATGGATATAACTGTAAATATGTATTCCATGGTATCATTCATCATCTGAAGGCTGTGATATACAGCTGTGTTTCAGTTCAAATACAGCAGCGCAGGCCGATCCAGTTTACGTAGGAGGCAGTTTTATTCCTAATAATAAGATCATTTATTGGTGACCGTTGTTGAGTCCCAAACAGAACCAGAGCTGCTAAGTACAAATCTACATCTAAACATGAATTTTACCAAGCTATTTTGACACTGTGGCACCACCCCCGTACTGAACACACATCCTCAACGCTAGATCTCATTGTTGGTTGCGGTTAGGTAAGATTACTGCTGCAAATTGTTCACTGGGCTGTAGTGTCTAAAGAGAGGAGAGAGTGATATGAAAGAGCTGTGGGTGGCAGCTAAGGGAAGTGCCTTTAGTTTGCAGAGCTAGTTTCAAATAGGTGGCCAGCAAACAGCTGAATCATTATGAGTGAAATACTGAGCAACCAATTCTTACACATCATCTCCAATAATAGATCGCTGTATCTTTTGTTAAGCTAATTAAGCCTGTTTTCTAAGTTTCATATAGCTTACAATGATCTTTTTGTATGTGTCTGCTGTGCATGTGGCAGCATACAGCAGCATGTGGACTGTATAAGTGACCAGAAAATATCAGCTTTGTCCAGTCGTGTTGCTTGGTGCGCGTTTTTTTTATGATGCTGAACAAAAAATGGTGTTCTGAATTTAAAGCAGGGATTTGCACATTGTAGCACGACTCTGAGCAGCTAACTGTAGCAGTTACCTTAGTAGCAAATAACAGTGCCACAGGCCACGACTCTGCTTTTAGCTGCACTGTGGCTGCGGAGGTCAGTGGTTAAATGTTTTAAAGTCTGAAAAATTTAAAGAATTCCTTTTTGACCTGATGCCTGGCCTGAAATAAAACATGGTCCTCCTCGTGATCCTCTACTGACTGCACGAGTGGACATGATTAACCTGGAAAAGCCGCCTGTGTCTATCCTAGCGACATTAAACTCTGTCTGAACACACCGCATTTCAATACCAATACAACACCATCTTATTTCCTGTTGCATAATATATTATCATGTCATACTCAGTGGTATGCCACTGTCAGTGTGAGAACTTCATCGTGGTGTGTTGTGACATGTTTCACAATCCACGGAGCTCAACCAACCAGCTGACTGCCGCGGTGAGGAAGGGGAGAAACTCCACTATAGAAAAGTGCTGCTTTTTAAAAAAAATCAAGATCTATGCTCAGAGACACATACACACACACACACACATACACACACACACACACACCACACATATATATACACACACACACACACGTGCAGTTTAAGCTAGAGTCAGCAGGAAATCCTGTGGCGAAATCAAAGAGTGAAAATCCCCCTCCACCCCGTGTGTGTGTGATGTTAAAGAAGGAGGAAGTCGCTTGGTCTTTTCTATCGCTTCCTTGCTCTCTTTGAGTTTCCATGGTACACACACACACACACACACACACACACACACATACATACACACGCATCTTTATGAAGGCCTTCACTGAATCCATTCAGCCTCTTTTCTCACATTTTATGAGTTAATTAGCAGGTAGAAACTGTTCAGAGCTCAAAATATGAATCAGACAACTAAAGGAGTATTTTATAGACTATCATCATTAAGCCTGCATTCACTGATTTGACTTGGCAGCAGTGAAACAAGCTGTAAACACAAAATACTGCCAGTGATGGAAAATAACCCAAAGCATACCTCAATGCACCAACTCTAACCCAGTCATACATGGAGCATTCTGCATCATGAGTATTTCTACTTTTGGTGCTTTAAGTCTATTTTGATGCTACTCTTAAAGCACTCGTAAAGGATCTGAATATTAGCTACCTGATATTTACCCAGCATTTACTTTTCCTATGACTCTGTTTTTGGTCCCCACCAACTCCTGAGAAAAATATCTTTAGCAGCTACAGCTCTGCTACAGTCACAAGCTCTTTGACATTTTGGTGCATGTGCAGGATGTGCAGTGGGTGCATTGGAGCTTTCTCGCTGAAAACAGCTGCCTACTGCTGCCACTGTTCGGGTTCACGAGAGTGGTGAACCAAAACAGAAAAGCTGTGAGCTGGAAAACCAAAACAACAAGTTTAAAGATGCTAAAATGGACCAAAGACTTGAGGTGAACTACAGAGATGGATGATGAATATTAGTGGGTTTGTTACATGGAGATTGGAATGGATTTTATACAGTATATACATATAAAATAGTGATTTAAGATTATTTTTCTGTATCACTCATCACAGGTTTAGAAAAAAGCCAATGGACCATCAGTGTAGTTTAAAATGAAGTGGCATCCACCATGGCTGAAAGCCAAAGAGGAAGTACCTCAACAAGTTCCTCTTATGGGCACTCGGTGCTGGCTCCAATAAAACTCACAGCACTGACATCAGCTGGGAAACTAACAAACCTACAAATCCAAAGTTACTTACTCTAAAGTTTTATTAAGGTCTGACCGAGTGTTGAAAAGTAAAAGTAGTTTTCCTCGACAAAAACTCACCTTGATTGGGCCAGTGCTGAATTGAATCTTCCTATTGGACGGCGGAGGCTCCTCTTCCTCGGGAAGACCTGGGATCTCGTGGCAGCTGGTCTCTGGCTGATATGCCTCCTCATCTTCCTCATCCTCCTCATCATCTAGCTGGCTACCCCCGGAGTCCTCCTCCCCAAGCCCGCTGTACGCACTGATATCTACCAGATCCCCCTCCGAGTAATCGTCCTTCCTCGAACCATCCTCATCATTCTCCTCCCCCTCTTCCTCACCTCTCCTCTCATCGGAGTCCGCTTCCTTCTCCTCTGAGGAGGGAGAGGAAGCCGGGGGTTCTTTTTCTCCATTTTCCAGTGAGGCATGAACCTCGGCCTGCACGAGCCTGGCTCCGGCCTCAGACCCTGTGGAGTCACCCTGCTCATCAGCTTGTGGTCCACGCTCTGGAGCCACTGTACTTGAACCCCTGGCTTCAGTTGCTGTTGGCTGGGCCACCAACTCAGGTTTTACCTCCGAAGAGGAAGAGGAGGAAGTGACAGCCACTGAGGATGATGAGGAGTGGGAGGAGTTGGAGAGCTGGTCTCCCGACTGTCTGAACCCGTCCGTCTCCTCGCTGGCCGTCACTCCTCCTATACTCCTTTGTAGAGAACCTGTCCCCTCTGGTAGCTCTGCAGCCTGGGTGCTCACAACTCCTGCTGGCACCTCCTTGCAGTCCTCTGGAGGTAACACCTTCACCTGAAAGAGGGAGAGATGGACAAATCATCTAATCATGCACTGTCCTTTATTTCTACTAGAATTTCCTTTTTTAAAAGTCATGCAAATTCTTCTCACCTTCCTTCCGGTAGCTTCCCCTCTGGCTGGAGGTTTGGGTTTCGGTGCAAGGGCAGGACCTGATCGACGGTGGGGGAGGTAGAGATTGTTTTGCGGTTCGCCTTTCTCGAACACGGCACTAAGCTGGCTCACCGTGGGGCTGACAGCTTCACCAGGCCCGACAGAAGCTGCAGCAGCAGGAAGAGTAGTGGGTGCAAGAGCAGGGGCAGGAATGGGAGCCAAGGCAGGAGTGGGAGCGGGAGCGGCAGCAGGGGGATCGTCCAGCCGGTCCAAAGCCTCAGTGGAACCGTTAAAGCGAGCCACAACATCTAGACGGCTGTCCTGGAAGCCCGACGCTCGCTCCTTCTTCAGCAAGATCCGATTGGTGGCAGCCTGCTTCTCCTGGAGGACACAACAGTCAGTCAGTCAGAGAGTCTTGAATCAGAATCAGACAGGCAAGTAAGTAAAACAAAGACTCTTCTGACCTGTAGAGTTCGCTGTTCAAAGATCCTCCTGGTCTCCTGGAGCTTGGAGAAGCCCACTGATGAGCTCCCAGCCTCCCCGCCTGGTTTAGAGTCAAAACGGTTGACCCTCTCTGAAACTGTGGCACCAAGCTTGAGCAGGGCGCTGTGGTCGACATTCTCGTTGAGGCTGGATGCCCTCGGCAGGGACAGTTTCACAGCCTGGTCTTTACCTGCCAAGGACAGGAAAGTTAATTGGACAGATCAAGGAGATGGGTTTGTTACCGACAAAGATTCCAGTTGGGTCTTATTCACAAGTTTGAACATTGCAAACACTGACCTGAAAACACTAAGAGGAACGCCCAATTACCACAAATCACAAGGTTTGCTAAAATAATTTAAGAAAAGCAAATCTTACCTCAACAGTTTCCTGGCTCAACGTGGTTTAAATGAACTGGCTAGACTGCTGGACTGTTTAATGTCTGATTGTCTGACTGCTTTATTTTATTATTCTGTTATCCATTCATTGCACAATAATGGAACAATATCTTAAAATACAACCAATGATACTTTTTCAAATCTGCTGCTTGATTTGTGGGTTTAATAAAAGGTCAGTTCCGAGCATTGCTCTACCCAACTTCCCCCTGACTCCAGGTCTAATCAACCAGAGTAACTGAACACCCGTGTGGGTGTGCTGGGCCTTTAAAAGCCTGGACTGAGGAATGAATAACAAGGTTCAAGTTGAGTATTAGGAATCATAATGTGAGTCGTGGGTGGCAAAATGTGGCATAATAAAAATAATTCATCATCATCTAGTTCTCCTCACACTGTTTACAAACTTTGACAAAAACCTAACTCGTGAGGTGAATTACCAATCATTTTGGCTCCATCCTCTTCATCACCAGGAGACTGCATCTGCATGAACATGTTCTTGATGCGGTGAACATTTGATCCATATTTCCGGCCCCTCCCGGTCGGGCGGGGCAGAGGAGCGGGCTTCGAGGCAGGGTCAGTGCCTCCGTTGGCGGCATTGTTGAGGTGGTCAGTGGCCTTCTTGAGGGCTGCCAGCCCCGCCTCGTAGGCGTTGCGGTGGGGCGAGGGACTTCTCAGGTTTGAGCTCACGCTTCCCCCGCTGCTGCCACCAGAGGTCCCGTTGCCCCCCGAGGCCGCCGGGGGCTCAGTCTTCATCATGTTTGGTAAATCAGATGCCCCCCGGTGAACAGCAGGTTAGCAGGGACGAGGACGGCAGCATTCTGGAGCTGTTTGATATTCACCTCCTGAATCACACACAGAGACAGACAAATCGACCGTTTATATTTGTGATGAGTCATTTTCTATGACAGTGATCAATGACAACAGACACTCAAGACGAGTCACCAAAACCCGAAGTATTGTCTCCAAACCTTTCTGCCATGCAACCAGCAAACCCAAAGTCCTGCATTTTTAATGACATGAAACTGAACAAACAAGTTGATTCTGGCTTTTGAAGCTGGAAACAGGAAAATATTTTATGATTCCAAAGTCAAAAGCAATCCTTTGATTTAACCACAGAAATGACGAGTCCATTAATGTCTGTATCGATCATGAAAATATTAGTTGTTGCTGTATTTAACTCCAAAAAAATAGCTCATCAATCTAGACTATATGAGAGGAGAGGAGAGGAGAGGAGAGGAGACAGCTGTTTTAGGTCAAAGGTCATAGTGATGCAAGATGGGAGTTTGAAACAAGGACTTTAACTTGTTCAAACTGATGACAGTATAAAGAATAGACAGCGTATATGTGACATCACCCACAGGTTTCTAAAGCGCAGTTTTGAAGCTCAAAATATGTGGCTCTGGCCATCGCCATGTTGGCTGTCCTGCCTCTTCCAACTCAAGGCTAATCTGATCGACATAGATGTGGATCATCAGTAGGCCTGAGGCTAAATGAAGCTTGGTTGCTTAAACAAGCCATCTGTAATGGGAACTTATGGAGATTAACATGCTCTGTATCCAGCCTCAAGTGGCCATTGGAGGAATTACAGTTTTTAGCACTAGGCTTCAATTGGCTTCATTTCCCAGCCATGGAGGCTGCTGCTTGGTTCAAACCAATCATGTTGTGTTATGCACAGACCAGAACTCTAAATACACACAGACTGACTGTAAGTAGATCATCAGAAGTCCAAAGAGACCATCATCAAATTTTGCCCAACCAACATATTCAACAACTATAAGAGAGAATCTGAACAATTAAGAAGCTGGAACCAGTGAATATAGATTGCAATTATTCATTAAACCTGATGCTGAATTGTTTCCATCAACCGACTCTATCACTCTATTAATCATTTACACTCTGGTTCTAACATCATCAGCATTCAAAATTACATTCAGCTGTGACATGACTGCAGTAAATCTGGTGGCTCTGTGAGCTGTTTAAAAACTGACAATACTGTAAAAAACCATTCATGGGCCATTCATGCCTTTATTTTATTTAGAGAGCTGACAGTAGAGAGTTGTGGTTCATGTTCAGTGCCTCAAACGCGTGGGCCACCAGGCTGTCCCACTTTAACAGGGCACGCCACCAAGTGATGATGTCATCAGGGTTATCTTGGTTTTGGCTTCAGACCTCTTTTTTTTTTTTTTTAAAGCAGAAAGGCTGCATTACAGCCCCAACAAAAGACCCCATTGAGTTTTATAGCATTATAAATTCACAATCCAGAGTTAGGGTTATTGTATGAGTTTTGACCATTTTATACAGAAGATCTCTGTCTCTGTTCTTATTCTCTGTCTATGTTCTATACTTTATTCTCTGTTTTTATTCCTCAGCTTCTCAAATGTGAATATTTTATGTTTTTTATAGTCTTCTATGATTGTACATGAGATACGGCTGGGTGTTGTAATGTTGGTTGGATGAAACAAGCTGTTTGAATAGGTTAATCTAGGCTTTAGGCAATTCTAATGGTTTGTTTACCATTTCTGCTGTTTTATCTTGATTAATTAAGCAAGAAAACAACTGTCAAATGAACTTTTATTGAAGATATTTGGCAGAAAACCTTGTTGGGTGTAAGAAATAATAGTATATATGCCAAAAATGACCCAACCTATTGCCAAACATGACATCAAACAGCAAAATAACAGCGTATCTCATAACACCCACATGGAGCTCCAAGAGGCGTCAAAATAATCCAATTAAAAAGGTGACGCATGGTGACCTCACGTGTCATGTGTGTCTTTATGTTGCTGCTCTGAATGCCAAACTTACTTTGTGACATAGGCGCGTGAATACAAAGCACTCCCATGGTCCCCAGATATCCAATTTTGATTTCTGGCTCTGCATCTTGCCATCTTGCCTAGCTCTGTCCAAAGGTAAATCACCTCTTGCTAAACAAATTAACATTTGTTTATTCTGTCCAAAAAACAAAGTATATATATAAGTTTGTTTTTTTTTCATGACTCCAGGAGTTATAATTTGTTAAAGGCCTTACTATTTTCCATTTACAGTCTCTGTGCTAGCTTCATATTTAGCTTACAGACATAAAACGAATGAGCCTATTTCCTAAAGTGCACCACTGAGATGGTAACTTAAAGGACCAGTGTTTCGGATTTAGTGACAATGTAATTACTGCGATTGCAACCTCCTTGCATCACTCTCTCCTTCGTGAATTAAAGGAGAAATTAGCTGTCTGTAGATATAAAAGGCTCATTATAATGTAACAAATACACAATAAATCTTATTTACACATCATTAAACATGATGAAAACATAGCTATAAATATTATATTCAATTTCTGCCATATTATGTACAGAGTTTCCCCTAAATCTTACACACTGGACCTTTAAAAAATCGTAGTAGATGGTAACTTACTAAAAGTTTTGTGTTTCACAATTCTAGTTAATTTGTCAAAGAATAGCCATCCAGTCTATGCAAATCCATAGAAGAACTGGATCATTAGCATTCGCACCGATAGCCAACACAGCCAAAAAGACAAAAAACACTAGCATCGCTTAGTGAGACGCTTCAGTCCCACATCAACAGCTGATCTCAGGCAAGAAGAACACCACGGCCACATCATATTAAAGAAGGATTTAGCTGTTTACCACTTTAAAGTCAAAAAGAAAAAGAAATGGGTTTTGCCAATCAGACGATTACTTAATCAAACGTGGACTGAGGTGGACACACTGCATTGGAAACTGTGGGATTCTGTGTGAACATTCACAGCTGAGGTGTGAAGATTCATACTGTTTAAGTTACATTGTCACAATGATACAACATGTACTTCACTCAATACAAAATAAGCACACAACATGCAGTAGTTTGATAGTGAACAGCCTTGCCTTGTAATTTGTTTCTTTGAGTCGAAACATGCCAAATACCAAAGTCACATTTTCCACCATGCTGTAGACCAAAGAGACCCAAATGAGGGTGTCCTGCAACAGCTTTGTGTGACGTCATGATTAATTGATGGTGTGTGTAGTTGGTTCTCATCAAGTCTTTAAGAGATTTAACTCTAAACAACCTGGAACAGAACAGAAAATGTCCAAAGTTTTAGAGGTCTGATCTGTGCTTGTATCGGATGGAAGGTCACGGCATCCGTGGGGAAAATTCAGCAATGACGTAAAACACAAGGTCACAGCCTTCAATGCAGCATGCAGCGCCATCACACATAAAGTCTGGCTTTATCTGACAGTTACATCATAAATGAACTGATAAACTTGGTCTATAAATCTTAGAAAATAGTACACAAGGCTGAGAGTCTACAGCTACGCTAGCAGCTCTGTGACGCTGTACAGCAGTGTTTTGAGCTAAACGTCAACATGCTAACATACACACAATGACAACTGTAAAATGCAAACTCATGGTTGCGTGAAAGGAAGAGTCAGGGGATCACAAAATGTACCATAAAAAGTGCAAACTCCAACCAAGAGATTACAAAGCAAATCGTCACCATTTACAGGCTGGATCGGGGAGATGTTTGCTATTTCTGCTCGAAAAATGACAAAAAGGATTCATCACAATAATGAAAATAGTTGGTTCCTTATTTTCTGACAGTTTGACCTAACATTTCAACTCTGACTTAAACTGTGGCTGAGAAATTCACCTAAAAAGCAAAAAGACATTTCTAGATCAGTGTTTAGTTTGTTTGTTTTGGGCTACTGCAGAAAAATATCTACTTAAATTGATAGAGAAAGAATGTTTTTCCTTGCTGCTGTCTCCAAGTGCTTGCTCATGATGGGAATTGTTAAGTCTCTGTAAATAATATAAGAGTACAGTCTAGACCTGCTCTGTATGGAAAGAGTCACGAGATAAGTTTTGTTATGATTTGGTGCTATAGAAAGAAAACTGGCTAGCTATTAGACTGACAGTCTAACAGAACATTTAGAAACTGAAATATAAACATGACAGTTAGGTCATATTTAGAGTTTTATATATCGGTAGTCACACTCTTCACTGGAGCAAATTCTTGTTGTGTTTTGAAACCTTTTAACGTCTAACAGCCTAATTGTATGTATTATCATGTATCAGTTTTTTTTATCGTGAACCCTCCACATAAAATTTAAAGGTGTATGTTTAAAAGCATGTTGAGTGTCTTTACACAAATCTGAATATTGCTCCACAAACCTGCAGCTCATGAACCACAGAGACACAGATGTGACTGATCTTCCTCTTCCTCATTACAGAATATACATGATGATGATCATGTGATGATGATCATGATGATGTTCAATGCTTTACTTTGTTTTCTTTTTGTGATGTGACAGTGCATGTCAACATAATATTTTGTGTGTCTATGATATGTACTATCTCCCTGTACTAAAACTTTCAGTGATTCTTATAAACTACCTACGACCTTCCCGTGAAGGTTTGTCTCCACTCAGTCATGACAGTGGCTCTTAGTGCAAACACACTGCAACAATGTGCTGCAACATGCATGTGAACCAAAGGAGGAGAAAACATGTTGGATCACGTTGTTGCTGTTTGTGTGGCGGTTTACATCCATCTCCATGGCAACACTCCCAAACTGATGTTGACTGGGATGTTGTGTTCTGACGGAATGAAACTCTTCAGGGAGGTGGAACTAAAGTTCTACTTAAAACTACACTGACTCCAGATGGCACAGCTGACCATGATATTACAGACACACACACACACACACACACACACACACACACACACAAAGGCAGCCACAGTATGTCTTGTGACACTGTCTTGTCAAATAGTAGATTCTCACACACTGATCATGTGAAAGCAAATCCAATGTAAAGCAAATAACCTTTACAGACGCCTCTGACACACACACACACACACACACACACACACACACACACACACACACACACACACACGCAAAGGGCTAATACTGCTCCTGGCCTTTTTCCTGTCATTGTTAAGAGCAATCTGATGGCTCCTGGTCACGCCTGACAAAATCTCACTCCTTCCTCCATAACTCCACCTCAGCATGTCCATCTCTTCTTCGTTGGTGTTCCTACCAGTTAATCTCAATACAGTGAGAGCATCAACCCCAGATTTCGTTTTACACTCCCCCATCCTTCCAAGAACAACATCTGTCTCCTGCTACCCCTAATCCTTTGTGTGTCGGTCTAGCTTCCCGTCATTCTCTTCACGGTCCTGACTGTGCTTTGGTTGTCCTGTTCGAGGACATTTTTAAAGCACCTCTGTGCCATTATTTGGTATCACTCTTATCAGGCAAAAAAAAAAAAAAAAAAAACAACAACTCTTACATAAACTAATCTGACTCATCTGAGCACGTGCAAAAACAGACCTCTGCTCCATTAAAAGAACGCTACGTGTTGTGAGCGTCCCTCACATCGATTTGCCTGTCACTATAATCTGACTTTTCTATATGTAACTAGATTCTGATGGATCGAGTTTACACAGAGCCAGGGTCCTCCCACACACACACACACACACACACACACACAGGTCAATACAATCTAAAATAAAAACATCACAGCTCAACTGCTGCCTGCCTGCAACAATCATCTTCAGCATATGCAGCATGAATTTCTCCCTGGGGATAAATAATACATCTATCTATCTATCTATCTATCTATCTATCTATCTATCTATCTATCTATCTATCTATCTATCTATCTATCTATCTATCTGTCTGTCTGTCTCTGTCTGATCTATCTCTATCTCTGAGCCGCTCCCCTCACTAAATACAGACTCACACACAGCACAGCCTGTGTTTTTCTAAATGACATGTGTCAAGTGTTTGGGCGGTTAGTGTGGCAAAAGATGACCTTGTCTCATCCTATACTGTAATACTGAGGACTGGAGCTGTGTGTGAGCGGTCACATCAGCTGCTGTGTGTGTGTGTGTGTGTGTGTGTGTGTGTGTGTGTGTGTGTGTGTGTGATCAACACAGTCTGAGACACAAACAAGACACTGAAGCCACGGCTGGAGATGCTGCTGCTTCTTCCTCTGACGGTGATAATATGCAGCCCGTTCAGACGCGAGTAATAAGTCAGTAAGTCTCCACGCCTGCACAGCATCTCTGTATCCCTGCGTGTCTATGTGCGTCACGCACGCAGCGTTCAACAGAAGGCACATTATGGCACAACTAACAATGGCTCCATCTATTCACGCAACAATCCCAGCATCTGTAGAGGAGACTCCCAGGCCTGGCCTAGTGCAACGGTTCAATCTGGCAGACAACACACTGCGTGCTCCTGCTGTCGCTGCTGGCTAGAGAGAGGCTTTGTTGGCGTGCCCGTCATATGCTGCTAGCTCCGGACTTCCATTGGAAAAACACTGATTTTATTGTGCTGCTGCATTTTGAGCAGAGGTTAAACATCTCCAAGTGAAATTTAACAGCTGTTCAGAATCTCTTCGAGCCACTCTTAAATTCGGCGTGTGTGTGACACGCAGTGCAGCCTTTACTACAGTGGAAAGGTCAGCTATTATTTGTGTTACGCTTGTTCTTCCTCTGTGTCCCTTCCGTCAAAATACACAGAGCGGAAGGCGACGTGCGCTGTGCTCGCGCGTTAAAACTGGATTTTAATTTGCCTGTAACAGTTTTTGTAAAGCACACAAAAGCCGACATGACCAGAAGACCTCAAAGTATCCGGACAAATCTCACTTCACGTCATTAGAAGTGTTTACTTCAGAATATAAGCACGGACATTAAAAACAGACACATTTCTAAGGGAGTTCGGCGTGACGTTCTTTTTTGGAGAAGAGAGAACACTGGCTGTGCCATTCCGGATGTGTGTGTTTTCCCTGCCTTCATTTACCACGTCGTTAAGATCCAGCACATGCAAACATAAAGAGTGAGCAGGTATAACGCGTTTATAACGTGTCACCGGCCGGTTTAAGACCCGGAGACAGGCGGACGGCAGGCCCTGCTGGGTGTCTGTCTGCTGCGCTGCGCTGCTGCGTCGCTTCCTTCCTGCAGCCTCTCCTCTTTCCACAAGCCAAACGGCGCCTTTTGATCGCGGGTTCAACCGACACCGAGAGCTGGCTGAGACCGAGCGCTCGTACTCGTACCGTACCTTCTATTCCAGCGCATGGGAAACAGCCCGGTGCCCGTTAGGATCCGGAGTGGAGACGGTCCATTGTCCTGCTGCTGCTGCTGCTGATTCCTCCTGCGAGCAAACAGACTGAGCGCCTGCCTCCCCTCTGCTCCTCCCCTCTCCTCCCCCTCCCATCATTTTCCTCTCTCTCTCTCTCTCTCTCTCTCTCTCTCTCTCTCTCTCTCCTCTCTCTCTCTCTCTCTCTCCTGCGTCCTTTCTCTCACCCCTTCATCTCCCTTCTCTTCTTCTTCTCTTCCTCGTTTATACCATTTTCCTCCCATCTCTTTGTCCTCCCCGTAACCTTTCCACACACCCCTCTTTCCCATCAGGTGTATTAGAAGTGGTTCTCCCCTCCCAGTGAAGATGCAGTTCATCGTCACTGTAACATTTAACTCATTGATTGATTCACTGACAGGCTGCATGGTGTCCCGTGCTGTCATTGAGCATTGTGAGCAGTCAGCTGTCCTCACTCTCTGACTCACTGTTTGAACTGACTGGCTTCTTTTGGTGGCTGGTTGACTGGCTGGCTGACTTTTGAGCTGTTTGGCAGAGATGACCACTCAGGTTCAAGGAGCAGTACTCAACAGAGTGTCAGTCTTAGTCTAGTTGTGTCGTTCAGAGGTTGAGTTGACATACATTAAAGATCACTATTCAGCTACTGTAGTTAGGGTTAAGGTTAAGGTCAGGCAGTCTGGAAAATATTAAGAATGTGTCTTCCAAGTGAAGTCACAAAAACCATCAAACACTGATGAAACAGGCTCTGCCCGGAAAGGAGAAGACCAGAGTCCAGCTCTGCTGCAGAGAACAGTTCATTACAGTTAGCAGTTTGCTTGGCTCAGGTGGAGCCCACATAGGCGCTTCACAGAGTTCGTCAAATCAGCTGTTCAGAGACTGCGTGAATCAGACCAGCAAGAAGAAGAGGAACTGAGTGAGCAGGAAACACGTGGAATGGACATCAGACCGAAGTCTGTACTTGTTTTTCCTCATCAGTCCATCTCCACTTAAGGTCCAGTGTGTAGAATTTAGTTACATCTGGTGGACTAATCGGCTGCATTGCAATCCCCTCCCTCACAGGGGATCGCTCAAGGATGTTGGAGCGCAATCAAATCGGAGTTGCTAACCCGAGCAGAGACGAGGTCTGTTGATTCATTTCTTTTGCTCCACACCACAGGATGTTTTGTTGGCTTCTCTCCCTGGGGTGGCACTGGGGTTAGCATTGTTGCCTCTTAAAGAAGGTTCCTGGATTCAAACCTTTTCTGTGTGGAGTTTGAATATTCTGACTCTAAATTGTCCATAGTTGTCAATGTTAGCGTGAATGTTTTTTTGTCCTATGCGCCCTGTGGTAAGCTGGCGACTTGTCCAGGGTGTACTCCAACTCTTGCCCAAAGTCAGCCCCCCCATAACCCTGATGAGGAAGAGGTTACAACTAATGGATGGACTTCTCTCTCCATCTGATGCTGACTCAACTGACATCAGACATTTATCAGACTTCATACAGCTAAAAATGTTTTTTTTCAACCCTGTCTGATCAATAAGAGTGAAAATAAACAGCAAAGCATGATGATGATTGCACACAGGACAATTTAACATACATAACTCTAATAGTAATAATAATAATAATAATAAGAATATTATTATTATTATTATTATTATTATTATTATTATAAGGACTAGCCTGAATTGAATATTAAAAATGACAAGTTGAAAACAAAAAGTAGTCGAGACTGACTGCTGTAAGCTGAAAATGCAAAGCAAAGAAGTCAAAGTCTTTTTTTTTAAAGACTTTAACCCTTTCTTTACTGTGCACTCACATTCATGCTAGTCTTCTTTCATTCAGAGCCTCTGCAGCTATCTTAACATTTAGCTTACACCTGCTATCATCAGCCTTTTTATTGCTCTTCACGCTTGCTTTTCCTCTCACAGTAACAAGATTTATTTGTAAAGATCAATTCTGGGACTTCAGTGAAAAGAGACCACATTTATACTCATACCAGAAATGAATAGTTAATTAATTGTTATTTAATTTCAGGAAAAAAAAATGTACGTGTTTTGGTTCATCCAAAATCATTGTCTCATGATGACTTAAAAAAATTGCAGCACAAGCAGAGATATTGTTCCTCTCTCTCTCTCTCTCTCCCTCTCTCTCTCTCTCTCTCTCTCTTTCTCTCTCTCTCTCTCTCTCTCTGTGTGTGTGTGTGTGTGTTTATTGGTAATCACTGTGTGAGTGTTCACTGTCCTCCAGTGGTCACAGAGAGGACCTGCAGCACTAACTGAACTTCATGGTGAGTGCATTCTGCTGATGTCAGTCGTTTCTTTTTCTGAATGCAAACATCTATAATAACTAATAATAGCTGTTTGGGGGCCCTATGTAAGACATTATTTGGGGACCCCAATTTAGTCAAACTCTGAGTGAGAGATACCTAACCTTTTCAGATGATCTGTGGCGATGCAGTCTGTTACATTTTAAAAGGAAAACAGGCTGGAGAACATTAATAAATGCAACAGATATAACATAAAAACTCTCTCCACCAATCCAAAACAGTACAAAACAAATAATTAATTCTTAACTTAAATGAATATAAATGTGATAGGCCAGCATCCATATTAATGTGCAAACAATAAAAAACAAAAACATAGTAAGTAAAAGAACCATTTTGGATCTCTTTCTGTGATTGTGGTATGTATAAGCACAAGTCTGACATCTGAGACCACTGCACAAGACCAACAGAAATCAGCAAAAGCTATTATCCATTATTATTATTTTGATGCCATGATACAGATTGTTAATGCTGCCTACCGTTATTCTCCTCGCTTCAGTGAATGGTGGGCGGCTGTCATTCATCCTGTCATATCTGTCGGCAGACGTCACTCACTGTGTGGCAGCCCAGCTCAAAGATGATTTTGACTTGTTGACCCCACAAACAGTCACAGCTTCCTCATCAGAGCAGCTTAGTTTAAAAAGGCTTATATATTTAAGCATACAAGTGCTTCACACAGTAAATGAGGGGGGTTTGCCTGACTACAAATAAAGGCAGGTACTTTTACTTTTCCCCAAAATATAATGAGGCTGAACTTGCAGTTTGGGGGCCCCTGGTGGCTGCAGGGCCCTGTGCATTTGCATATTCCAAGTCAAATGATCCCCCGCAGTGTAAATGATGGATGACTGTGTGACCTTTGAGTGAGCATCAAACTGTAGTAGACACATGTGGTCAGAGGAGGGCAGCAGCTTGAAGTTTATCTGTGGTGCTGATGAGAAATCATCAAACACATGACACTGAATTTGAGGGAAGCAAAACACACTACACACATGATCACAGTGATGGAACAAGGTGCCACACATGTCCATCAGACCACCATCTGGTCAATGGGTCCAGTTTAGTCAGAACCGGACACCCACCAGTAGGGCAAGCCAGAGAGTCAGTTCAGTCTCTAAGGACTGCATGGGCCCACTAAATGGGATTCGGGCTCTCCAATACTGGTACATGTGGCCCGTTAAATCTCATGTTGGTACCACAGTTTGAGAACCAGTGAACTCTTTATAAACTAAAACTTACGTTCTGTAGTTTTTATCAATCCTTTAAAGAGTCTCTGGACTTTTGCTCCAGAGATCACAAGATCTCAAGATCACTGAATAAAACAGAGATCTCAATTCTTTTTGTAACTAATACATCCCAGTATTTTGGCTTCTTCTCAGCATGTTCTTGCTGACCACCCCATCCGGGTGGTCTTTACCTGCTTGTTAAACTGCTCTAAATTGTTCATTCCCTCTGCATTCAATGGCTAAATGCTAAGTAGTGTAGTTTTTTATCCATCGGTTGTGCTGGTGTGTTTATCATATTATTTATAGATTCTTCCACATGTAGCCCACTTACTTGTATGTACAGTGTGTTACTGTCTGATTTGGGTTCTTCTGGTTGTCTCAAAGTGTGCTGAGGGATGAAATCATCATTTCCTTGAGCTCTGTTAGAATGAGAAATCTTTCCATGGCTACAGAGATACTAAGTTTGCTTTGCCAGGGGCCACCTTTGAAAAATCACAAGAGACCAGAGGCCAGTTGATAAATAAAGAATATGAGAATATGAATCAACTGAAAATTAATGAACATTAGGATAGCTGAACACAGAATAAGACAACTTCAAAGTCATAATCTTGTGTTGTTACCAGGCGGAATGCTGCACTGAAGTTACACTGTGGACTCCCATATTAAAGATGTAACTACACCGCTGGAAGCCTCCTCTATCCTGGATACATCCTACACACTTCCTCCTTTATCCGTGTCATAGTTCCTCCCTAGAGGTCTTTGTCTGAATGTAAACAGACGTCTTTTGGGGGATTTGCTAGAACACATTTACTTTTTTTCTGAGGAGGACAGTCTGCTTTTTAAACAAGGAGAAAAAAAAGAGACAAAGACATTCACTGTGCAAGAGATGATTTTTAATGATATACAGATTTTAAAGAAATATTTCAGCTGACAGGCGTTTCAAGAAAGTGTAATTAAATCTAAAGTGCAAATGCTGCAGTTAGGAAGAGAAAGTTATTCTTCGTCGAAGCCCTGTATCCCAGTGTGAAGAGTGACTTGAAGACAGGCTGGTGGATGGTGGTTCACACCCAGCCTACCTCTGAGAAGCTTGTTTGGCAGCTCAGCTTTGAGGGTGTAAAAGCTGTAGAGGAAGGAAAAGACGAGGAGGAGTCACAGTTTATAATGCCAAACTAGCTGGAAACACCCGGGAAAGTGTATGACCCATGCTCTGTCCAATGAACCATAGCAAGACTGGACAATAAACCTTCCCAACCTAAAACGTCTTATCTTATATTTTAATGAACACAGTCACATTAACAATTGGGCAATTTTGGGGACAACGATGAATAAAAGGTGTCACTTCAATCATTTGTGTGTGAGCTGTGTAACCCCTCCTTATCTTCACCCTCTGATAGCTCAAAATGCCAACTACGTAGCAATTAGGACATAAGCTTAGACAGCAGATTTCTAACACATGCTAATCTATAGTTGGTAGACAATACAAGCTTTTAGAAAAGTCTCCCTCAAAGTGAAGCTGGCTGCTTCGCTCTCACTCTTTAACACATCTCAGGTTGCAGTTTTGCCGCACGGCAGCGGAGGACTTTGAGGAAGCTGTCAATCTTGTGGGAGTCCCGGCGGAAGCAGGACAACAGGAAATGGAAGTTGGTCAGTTTGGAAATCCTATCCTGACCGATGTCATTGCCACCTCTGTAGGGCAGCAAGGAGATGGTCTGAGCCGCCGGACCCATCTGAGAGAGAAACAAAGCAAGGAAGTAAAAGCAACTCGAAACTTCTTCATGTTGATTTATCATTTTCACACTTGCTCACTTTGCCAGATAAGATGTTCAGGCCGTCTCCGAGGCTCTTGGAGTGCTCCTGCAGCTCCTTGATCTTGTTGGATATGCTGTTTTGGGCTGGGTGAGGCAGGGTCTTAACAGAAGTGGACAGGACTTCCAGGGGGTCAGACCAGGCTTGGAGCAGTGAGCGAGCCAATGACATCAGGTCTGACTCCTGCAGAAGAAGACAAAAGGATAATATTAAGACAATACAATACGCTGAAGAGATCAAAAGCATGATTTTTACTAAACCAGTCAGTGCAGATATCAGTGGGACAACCACCTGTGTCTTCCAAAGATCATCTAATTCACTTGTTGGCCTGCAGAGGTCAGTAAATGTTAGAAATCTCTTCAAGTTAAAGTCAGTGTAAAGTAAGAATAAATGTGTGTTCTGAGTTTGACCAAAGAAGAAAGTGTAACCAACCAGACAAATTTGAATGATTAAAAATATCGACAAGTTTATGAAATGAGGTG
Source organism: Protonibea diacanthus (assembly GCA_028641955.1). Taxonomy (NCBI): domain Eukaryota; kingdom Metazoa; phylum Chordata; class Actinopteri; family Sciaenidae; genus Protonibea; species Protonibea diacanthus. The sequence continues at coordinate 20,401,634 of CM053994.1, read as the reverse complement.
TCAAAATCAGGTAAAAATGAATTCTCAGCTCCAGGACTGTGGGGGCGTGTCCTCTGAATGCACTGAAGCCACGCCTACTCATAGTCAATTGGCCATTTTGAAGCGACTGAAACGTGTCAGATGAGTTCAGAAAATGACATGACTAACTTTGAAACACTCTGAGTGAGATGAATTCATCTCTATCTCTCTGCTAGGGGTGCAGGGGTATGCTCAGGGTGGCCTCAGCGTGTCATCGAGCCACCCTTTAAGGACCGCCCACAAAATCCTGGACTGAAAACTGTTTGAACCTCTAACTCCAGATTTCAATAATATATCATTGAAAGTCTTTTCACATGTTTCAGCAACTATTGGAATTACCTTTACATGGACTTGTATGTCACACTCTCTTGCTCGCTAATTTTCAAGTCATATCCATCAACGCTACATGTTACATGCTACTATACATGTTGTCATGGTGAAATCAGGTACATTCATGTAAGACTTGTTCAACTGCAGCAGGTTCTTTCAAAATAAATTGTGGCCTGCTTTGATCAGAACTTTGAAAACATTCACTTACTTAGTTATTTGGGTGAAAGCTGAGGTAGCCCATCTATTACATTTTTGTCTGTACTCATGCCTGATACCACAATGATGAAATAAATATAATCAGGACATCAGTGAAACAAATGGAAGCAGAGTAGAAAGGAGGAATAAGGAGAAGCAGTGACTCACTGATACTTGCAGGGCTTGCTCCTTGTCATTGGGTGTCTGCAGAGAGGAGGTGTGGCACATTGAGGGGCGGGGCATAATCATCCGGCCTATAGGAGGGAAATGAGAGTCCTGGGGGAGGGACATAGGATGATTAGAAGAAGAGATACTTTTATATTGTACTGTGCAATCACAATGAACTGTTTACCCTGCAAATAAATGTTCCACTAGGACGGGAACATTTGGCTAATTGGAAGTTTTAGATCATGAAAAACTCCTGGTATGACCTTCATGAACTTTTAAGAGCTAAACTGAATCTCACATCTCTTCTGTTGCTGAAGACATGAAAAAGAAAAATAGACTTGCATGCAGGTTCAACTAAGCTGCCCTGTGCAATTCAGGCTCAAGGCAATCAGGAAGCCATGAGCACAACTAGAACTTTAACAGATGCTTTAACATTAATGTTTGGGAGGACTCTGACTCTTTCAGACAGTGCAAACACACACACACACACACACACACACTATTAGAGGTACTGACCAGGTCTTGAGTGAGCATTGTGCTGAGGGAGTGTAGCGTGTCAGAGCGCTGAGATGCCCGGTCAAGCAGGTCGCTGATGGGAACGGCACCGCATGCTGCCACCACATACAACACTGTGGAGCACGGAGACATGACAGAGACAACAGAGCTATCACAAATGTCACATACTCACAGTGTGTCAGAGGAGTTTATGAATCAGCAGCAGTGAGCTAAAGTTCTCTGAGGTTCAGTGATCATTTAATGAAATCTTTTCTTCCATATGACCAGAGGGCAGCCTACAACCAGCAGCTGTAGCTCATATCCATGAAGTATTATATCTTAGTATCTTTTACCTCTCCACAATATTATAGAAAAGCGTGTCAGTATTTTACAGTTTTAAAAAATATCAATATAATGTGATATATTTTAACAACAACTGTTATTATGAAAAGGATTTGGACTCAGTTTGCAATGCTGTGATCTTCATTCAGTGTCTACAGCCTCAGTTAACTGTATATAGTTTTTATCTCCATTTGTAGGTCTATTTCTTATTTTTATATGAAAAATGTTATTCTATTTTTACTTTTATATAGTTTTCTATTTGTAAAGCTCTTAGGTCACAGTATCCCAGTGAGTTTAATACTCTGCACATATTTAACTTCTTTGCACAGGTTTCATTCAAGTTTATTGTAGTATAGGCTAATCTTAAGGCATGCTCACTGTGTGTTTATTGTGTCTGATGCTGCTGCTGGATGCTTGAATTTCCCTCGGGATCAATAAAGTATCTATCATTAAAAAACTGATTCATATACAGCATGCACCGAGTGGAACATTTTAATGAACCTGTCAGACAAACTGTGTAACTCTGTTTCTAAATCACCTCAAACAAATCTTATACGTACAAATTATTGTTACTCATCAGCTGACACAACACATAATATATATATCATAATTTCACAGAGCAGCTGAGCTCCTCTCACCTGTCATGAAGAGTTTGCTTCCATTGATTTTTCTCTGAGCCATCTCTCTTTGTCTCTTTGTCAGCCTTTGCGTCTTCTCCTCCTCGCTGTTTCTTCCTCTTCCTCCGTGTTGACTCTGTTTTATAGTTCCTCGGCTTCATCTGCTTCGTTTGGTTATGCAGCAGCTCGGGGAGTGCGCGCTGATTGTTTGGAACTTGTTTGGTCCAGTTCATAATGAGAAACATGGTGAAGGAGAGGTGAATGGATGCAACAGGTTGATGATGATGTGCATGTCTGTGCACGTGTGTGTGTGTGTGTGTGTGTGTGTGTGTGTGTGTGTGTGTGTGTGGAAAAAGGTCTTAATTAGATGGATGAATAAAAACACTGGTGTTTCCACAGTACGTTGTAATAATAATCATTTGATGCTTAAATTACTGATGAACATGTCATCACCTCATCTGATCTTCTCATTTACTGTCAGATACTGAAGTCAATCAAATCAAAATGTCACCGTGAAATGAATGAAACATGACACACAGATTCAGATAAATGGAGATTAGCATGTCTGCTTTTTAAAAATGTGTTTGTTTTCTTTGTTTTTTTCCCTCGGGTACTTTACTCCAATACATTGTACAATTTATTTGCTAACTTTATTTAATTTATAGATTCAAATTATTAGCACAAAATATAATTGGCACATAAATTATGATGTAATATTGCAGGTTAAGATACAATAAGACTGTTTCCTTCAGGGAGCTTGTGACAAGTTAACCCTGCATATAAGATCAATATAAATCTAAATTATTTCTTAGAGACCTCAGGCTATTTTGCTGACTATAAATATATCCAGTCAGATACAAATAATAAATGACAGTTATTCTATTTTAATATCAAAGGACAATTCTGCACCTTACTGTACCGCATGTAACGTGAGACAGACTCATCTGTTCTCAGCTTTGTTTTGATCTGTTTAATCCTGTTTGTTCTCTTGACTTTACTCTCTCATTGTTTAAAGAAATCAATATGATTTAAATGTTTTAATGCTTTAATGATTCATTTTCTTTTCTTTTCTTTTTCTTTTTTTGATGTTTAAACTCAAAACTTAATATAATTTCAATACTTAATACTCTGTTATTGCACTATATCATACAAATATGCTACACTCGTGTTATTATTCTGCTTTTATTGTTATCATCATTATTTATTATTACTGTGTATTCAAGGAGTGTTTTACACATATTCATTTTATACTATTTTGTGTACATCGCTGGTCCTGAGTACTTGTTTTGTTTCATATGTAAGCATGCCAATGTCAAGAAATAAAGCTTGAAAAGATGCACAGTATGATGTCTTATGTGTGACTTTATGTTTGAGAGAGACATTTAACTCAGAGATCTATAAATGTTTGTTTCATGTCAAAACTAAATCATATAATATTGATGCAACTACATCAATACTATATGATTTTTTATTATTAGTACTGTGGGAAAACAAACCTTTTACAGTCTTGTGGGTGTTCTCAGTTCAGTTGATGGACAGAGGCAGGACTCAATGGGGACATCTGGTGGACAAAAGTGAAACATCAGGTCCAAAATGACTGATGGACGGGACAGAGGGCAGAGAAGAGACAGAAAATCTACTGGTTCTGTTTATAAAACATGTATGAAATATTAAAACTATAACTGTAACTGATGAACTCAAGTTTGAGTGATCAGCTGATACTTGCTGTATATAATATGATGACATACTGACTGAAGGTAAAGGTAAGGAGCTCATGTGATGATTGAATGTTTATGTGTTATGATTACTTTTTGCCTCAACTTTTCCATATTTAACCCCTGTGTTGTGTAACATTGGGATTCTTTCCACATCTCCTGGGTCTGTTTTCAGAAAATATAACATGTCAGCTGTACCTCCATGTACTTGTTACCAATACAGTACAAGTACAGAATGATTTTAAGAATCTTTAATTTGCTTTCGAAACATTGTATAGACTGACACCAGGTTACATCTTGGAACTGTTCCACCTCCTGATCCCTCAGACCTGGTGACCAAGCGCTGCTTTCCATTCCATACACACTTATAAACCAAAGATGATGATTTTTACTCTCATGTCTGTCCACACTGGTTTTTATGTGCTCATATCTTATTTTGTTCTGTTTGTGTAATGATACATCCTCTTATTTATGTTTGTGTATTTAATCATCCCTATGTTTCATGTGATGTCTACAGCACTGTGGTCAACACTTGTTTTTAAAGGGAGCTTTTACTTGACTTGACATCGTTAGAGGTCCCACAGACCTCACCACATATGTGTATGTGTAAAATAACAAAGATAGTAGCAACCATTTTCAAATTGTTTCCATTTAATATTTCTTTTCTCCCTATTAAGACCTAACATGCAAACATTTGACAACTATGAGAAAATAAGGAAAGAACCATAACACACTGATATTACAACAAGGAAACACTTTTTTATGTTATATAGGAAGATGAAGATAAGTAAGTGATTGACAGACAGAGAAATATACACTTGTCCTACATGGTGACATTAGTTATGTTTGTCTTCCAGAGAGGTCTTATTCTTATGAACAAACCCTGACCCCAAGACTTCAACGGTACTCCCACGGCCTTACCTGAGTAGTGGCCCTAGATTCTCTCTTTTTTTTTTATTACAACCCCACACAACATCTTTTATTTTTATTTTACTTATTCTGACACTTTCTTTCCTTTTAATTATCTCTTATATTTTATTAACCTACCCTGGTTCAACTGAAGGATTTAAACAGAAGATTACTTATCCTCTGTGCCCGTGTCCCCCGCAGTACTCATCCTGAGCACTGAGGGGGGCAACCCAAACCTGACCTCAAGACTTCAATAATACAAATCCAAACAGACATATTTCAGAATATATTGAAGATTTAGTGCTGCATATATATTCCTGTTGACACCAGTCACAGATCTGGAACACATTTTATTTAACCATGTTTAAATCTAAATCATTTTCTGATTTAGAAAAACTTCTGAGATACTTCCATATTTCTTTCTTTTTTTGCTGTTAAAGGAAACTCCACAGGTTGAGTTCATTATATCTTTGTCCTTTAAGTTACAGATCAACTCTCCTTTCAAGGACACCGTACAGAAACTGTCTTCTTACATTCCTTCACCCTGGACTAAACTGTGGCCGCCCCCTGCCTTCCTCATGGACACAGTTCTTCTTGTTCGGCAGCCAAGAGGTGACCGTATGCGCTGTACATTCTCTTCCTGTGTCCTGTTTCCAGTCTCCAGCCTCCTTCAATCAATCTGCAGTAACACACGATTTACCGTACGTGTGCGCAAACATGCACATGCGCAGCAGGCGTTCCCATGTGTGACCTACAGACTGACTTTGAAGGCTCCTCTCATTTAATCAGCTGATAGGTACCACGTCCAACAGTGCCACACACACACACACACACACACACACACACACATTTTTAAGTTCAAATACCAAATTGCTGCAAGCAAAAGCCCACTTGTTGTTGGGAAAACAGGTTGTTTGGCTTACAAAGCAAAAAAAAAGAGTTTGTGTGTGATGAAGCCTGAGGCACCTGCACACACAGACAGATGATGTGTGGAAAGAACATAAGAACCCCAGAAGCCATAATTTATTGTTTCATGGGCTGAGACGCTGACCTTGCCGCAGTACACCACAGCCATGCAGACACTATGTGCCACATGTGGAAAGTACTCTATGGGACTATTTAACCCTCACAGAATCTCACACAGGGGCATCTTGTCTTTTAGTCTGTTGCTTTCTTCACTCAAGCTTCCCTCGTATTCCTTCTTTTTTAAATCCCCAACCCCCCCTTTTGTCTGTTAGCTCCTGGCAGCACACATACCATGAGCAAACATGCGCACACACATGTACACACAGTCATAAAGCAGAGCTACACACCCCCTTTTCAGTGAGCTCACACAGTCACTGCGGGGCAGTTGCAGCACACTAAAGCCCCCCCCCCCCCCCTTGGCATTTTCTGGTGATTCCTGCACAACAGTTAGACTCACTCACTTTTTGAGCTGTCCAACTGACCAAGACGTCCCATCTGCAGCTAGGTAGGTATTAATGCCATTGTTTTATCAATTCAGTCTCATGTGGTTGGTTTGTGCACAGGAAGCTGCTCATGTTACTGAAAGTACATGGTGTTCTCTCTTGTGTCTGTGCACATGGGATCACACTGACATGTGGAATGGGTTTCCCATTGATGTACATTTCTACAGGCTTCACAGAGAAGTTTGGATGCTCAAAAATTCTTTTTTTAAAGGACCTGTATGATTTGTAGACCATGTACCATGTTTATAATATAATATTACATAACTATAATATCACTTTTATACTTGTTTGTCTCTATGTGATGGTGTCATAAGTGGTTCCTGCTTCATTCTGTGTCCTCATTACCAGATATGTGAATGCATGAGAGAGCTTTATTCCTGTTAGAGGAGGTGAGAAGAGGAAGGGTTTTTTTTCCATGCAGGGAGGTAATTGGTTGACATTTAATGCTAATGTAATTTAGGTGCTGCACACGTGTCTCTTTTTTCTTTGTGGAATATGAATGAGTGCTATGTTAGGAAACAGAGTTCATGTGAGTGTGTGTGATACTTCAAATGTTTAAAAAAAAAGAGAGAGAGAAAAAAAAAAGAGAAGCTTCTCTTGCTGTGGCTGCAGGCTGTAGAAGCAGACCAGGAGGTCGTGAAGTTCACACAAGTGCATTCCTACATATCCCATAATTCATAGGTTTGTGAAGAATTTTAGGCTTTACCAGGTGCGCAAAAGGCGCAAAGAGCTGTGGATACGCGCGCGGGACAGGTGAGACACGCCTTGGAAGTTTCTTTAGATAAATGATGTAAAGTCATGTAAATCATGATTTATGTGTTTTAGGGGCACAAATGATAAGACTGGTCAGTGAAATTTTGATGCAAACTTTACATGGACGGCACCGCGTTTGTGCGTTTTGTGCGGGGACACTCAGCAGCAGCAGCAGCCGTCGTCCTGTGCGGGTTGTTACATAACAGCTGAGGAGCGCAGTGCTCTGATGTAACGTTACACAAGTGAAATAATGGACGATAATGGATGATGTTAAAGGGTCCGTTCACCCAAATCACAAAAAACACGTAGACAGTTTGAGGAGGCGCAGAAACTAAAATGATATTGAAACAAATAAATTCAACTTATAGAGGAAGGAAGGATTTCATTCAGCTGAAAGTGATATTTTAAAAGTGGTAGTAGTTTAAAAGTTCAGTTATTGTAAGCGATCCTTTAAATATTAAATCATTCTGATCATATTTCATAACTTTTCTTGCATGTGTATAAACTATTTCAATGATCGGTTTGATCGTGTTTGGTGGCGGAAATCTCAAAATCTATAAGTGATTTTTTCAATCATGCAAAGAATCAAAAAACGACAGTGAGACGCTTTTCAGTTTAATGTCATTACAATGTCAGTCATAAACTGAAAATCTCCACTGAGACATTTATAAACTGATGATTAATGAATTCATCAAAAGAAATAAGAAGAGAATAATCAGCAGATTCACTGATGGTCAGTTGCAGGCCAAACTTTGTGTTCTGTGACCTTGGAGAAACTTTGAGCTGTTCCTCTGAGAACATGTGGCTCAACCACTGCTCACACTTGTTGTTAAATAAATGCAATATATAGACAATATACCAAATTAAATATATAATTACACAGATTACTAAGTATAAACACATACAAATAGTGAAAGACAAATATTCTTTGACTTTGTCTCACCCTGAAACATTTTGCTGTTACATGCTCTGACCTTTGAAGCATGGCTGCCATGTGCTGAGGTAAAGACTGCAGCAGCAGCAAGATGCTGTAACCTTTTGCACAAAGCTGCCACTAGGTGGCACAATCCAATGACATGCAGGACTGTCATTGTGATCATGTTTCAACCACAGACACACACCTACACACACACACACACACACCAGCCCAGGCACATCACATTGTGCCTGGGCTGTAAAATATTTCAATGACTTTAGTTTCTTTTGCACATTCACTATTTGGTGGTCAGTCATCTGTGTGTGTGTCCATGCCTGAGCTGTACATTAGTGTAGGAACCGTGCTACTGGAATTGAGGAACCAATGAGGAACCTCAGTGCACCACCTCAAAATTTTCTGTCCTCATTGCCCAATTTTCCGCCTTTGTACTTCAGCCGAGGTCACTGCCCCTTCACCTTTGCACCCCCCCCACCCCCCCACCCCCACCCGTCCCTGACTGCTGTGTACACACGTGTTCTGCCCTCTCACATGTTTATCTCCTCCCACCTCCTCCCATGTGCCCCTCCCCTTTCACCAACTCACTTTCTGTCTCTCTCTCTCTCTGTCTCTCTCTCTCTCTGTCTCTCTTGGTGGCTCTGGGATCCATAGGCGTTCGGAGGACCGGAACAGGACAGGACACGCACAAAGCTTGACACCACACAACAGCACCACAGACATGTCGGACTCAGAGACAGCCGCTGCCCCCGCCGAGGCCCCCGTCCCTGCTGCTTGTGCCAGCATCAAGGCTGACCTGGACAAATGGTGAGTGGCTGTTTCTTCTTCTACCTTCAAAAAACTCAAGTCAGCACAGGGGAAGCTCTTGCAATCACTGGTCCACCTCTGAATGTTCCGCAAGTTCTCCTCTGGCTTCAAGAGTTGCCTTCAAACATTCCTAGATGTTAAGCAGCTGCAGGTGGAGCAGCTCCGAGGAAGGACCTGGCCATATGAATCATTCGTGATGTGTTTGGAAGTTGTGCTTGATGTTGTGCTTAAAAGGTTCCACAGTCACATACAAACTTAGAGCAAACATTTCTCAACAATTCTGATCTGATTTATCGTTGCACATGTCTAACTGCCGATTGAATGGGAACGCTGCAGCATCCTAAAATGCGCCATGTTAAAATGGAGTCTCTTCCGAGGAGGCTGCCGTTAGCGCCGAAAACCAACAAGAGAGAATGAAGTCTTGCGTGTTGAAATGTAACTCAATTTGACTTCCCAGCTTGACACAGGGGGCCAAAGGTTACGAAAACTTGGGGTACTGTGTAAGGGAGAGTGATTTGAGGATTAATAATATGTGGCAGCGGGGTGATGTTTGATGCTCACCCGTACGCATGGATGAATGCTGGGAATCTGCTTGCGCCACTAGCCTCCCTTTTCCCCCAGAATACCTTGCGTTAGCTTGTTCCGTTTGTTCCCCATCCGCCATCTCCTTTTGCCTTTGGTGTATCAGCGTTCAAGGACACCAGCTCAGTGATATTTTAGGGATTTTGTTGCATTTTTTTTGCAGCAGTGTGAGTGCAGCTCAGGGAGATGTGTGATGACATAACACATTGGTGCACATCTTCTGCACATCAACCATGCCATGCCTCTTCTTTGGAACAGTCCATTTTGACAGATAGGGGTTTCTGGTGGATTGGACTTTAACTCTAATAGAATGCATCGTCATGAGCAGTTGACTTGTATCTCTACATTTCTTGAACACTTGAGGCATAACTAATTAATTTAATTTCCCCTTTTTGTGTTAATATTTGCACAGAGTACACACAGAGAAGGCTGCCGAGTCTGTTCCAGCCTGTCAGGCCCTGATAAGGTGGCAGTAGATGTGTGAAGCCTTTAGATAAGACACCGGGTTGAGGTTGAAGAGGGAGGGCAGGCAGATCAAGTTGTGGATAGTTGAGTAATCATGTGTAAAAGTTGCCCAAATTTGCCCCCCTCCTTTCACTTCTTTATGAAGTGTCTGAGGACACTCCAAGATCCATTTACAGACTTACATAGTTAGCCTGACATAAATGAATATTCCTTTCCATATTTAGGTTTTCTTGTGTTAAAGCTGCAGACAATGTTCTTTGTTCAGTCCCGCGGTATTCATGGTGAGGGGGCGTGCTGTTTACTGCAGCTCGTTAAAGTGCAAGTAGGCATATACTGGGAACTGGCCAAGGTCAGCACTCTATAGGGTCTTTTTAACACACAGTACAATTGTTTATGGTGATAAGGCGTTCTGTCATGCATGCTACATATCATGCTTTCAGAAAATTGTTGTATGGGGACCTTTAGATACAGGACATGAACCCATGACTTTGAAAGGTGGAAAGCCAAATTGCATCAGCTGTTAATTTGAGGGCCCTCACGGTATACAACTGCATACTTGACCCTACTCTTTCTGGATCCTTGTTCCATGACCTTTAACTGCAGACGTTTCCCTCAGGAGATGGTGCAAACAGAGCTAAAAGAGCAAATACTGGACCTAGACGTGTCAGGTTGACAGAGACACACCTTCAAATGAATGCTAATGTTGCACCACACAAACTTAAATGTCCAATGTTGGCACATTGACAGCTAAATGACCAAGGTGGCCTGCTAGATATTTGAACTCAACATTTACTCAGACTCACCAACTCAGATGGCCAGCCACCATGAGCCGGGTTCTGCTCAAGGTTTCTGCTACTGTCCTAGAGAACTGTATTTGGTGTTTGGTAGTGTACTCCATCAATTCAACATCAACTCCCATATCACTGTCAGAAACAACTTTTAAACTAAACAGACTTTGATATGTAGAATCCGTTTCCTTAGCCTAATCTGTGAGCCAGAAATACCTTAACCGTTGAGAACCACTTCTCCAACCAATTTTGCAAGCTGACCATGTTCCCAAGATACCTTTGTTACACGTGACCGGTGGTAAATCTAATATTTTACGCTGACGTTTTAAGTGCCATTCATTCTTTAAACTCTGTGAGCGATAAGGGCGAAGGGAACAATTAAGACTGAGAGTTGTCACTATCAAAGAAACCTGTCTAGAATATTTTCAGTGTAAGTTTTATAATCATTTATATTCTATTATTAGGTGTGCTTAAGGGAAAGTATTCAAATTTCAAATGCTCAGCTCCATCTTGCAGTCCTCCACCCTCGCTCAGCATGTGGCCACTTATGTGACAAATGCTCCTACATATTACCACACGCTGAACAGAAGCGTAACGGCAATCAGAATACGCCGCTTCCCTTTCTGGCTCTTTCATTTTATTGCGACCAAGTTGTGCTTCAAGCCAACTGTAGATTCAGTGTGGCTGACTGTGTGTAATGAATACCATAACCCCTATGTATTTATAGACACCTTGGATAGACGTGTGTACAAGTGAGACCGTATGTGCAGGATACCCTGACATGTTCCCGTCCATAGATCACGTTGCTGCTCCACCTGACACCTGTTTCTTTTAACCAGGCCAGCCAAATAAGCAACAGCTTCATAGTGACACCCAGTCAGCCAGGGACGTATGGAGGCAGCCATGTTGGCCTTAGACCCTCATGTGGTGGTGATAAACATGATCTTTGTACTCGCTCTCCATCAAATGGGAACATTTTGTGCACAGTTTCAGGACAGAATTTTTATGCTGTGTAATTCAGTAATCATGACACGTTTCTGTTAAATAGTAGATAGAGTTATGACCTTGTCAAGGTCACACAGGCAAAGTCACACAGAGGTGAAGTGTGAGCAACAGGCTGAGAGCAAAGCAGAGTATTCCTTTAAAATGTTGCATGTTTTGCATGTGATGTGTCATTTTTACCTTCACATCAGTCATTTGTTTCACAGTTTTAATGCTCTGCTTAAAGTTCTCCACTCTGCTGCTCTAACTGCTGGATTAACAGCAGTTAGAATTTATTATCTTAGCAACACAGCTGCTAAGATAATAAATTCATTTGTGTTTTTCACTTAAACTTTACTTTTTGTGCTGGAGTGGAGATTTTTTTTTCACATTACAAAAGTATAAAAAGTAGAAGTTATGAAGTGAAGCATATAATCAGTGTGTACACAAGCATGCACAGAACACTATGTGACTTGTTGAGCTGTTAGTTCTCTGCTAATATTTGTCGTGTAGGCCCTTTCACACTTATCTATACATTAGCTGGAGGAGCTGCGTGCGGGAACGTAAATGTTCTTTGGACCAGACATTAAACAGACTGCCAGCTCCCAAGTACAAAGTCTGTGTAATGTCTGATTGAGCCCGTGTGTGAATAGAACAGTCATTGTCTGGAGAATTCACAGCTAGCGGGCGTGGGCGTGTTGAGGATGTTGCACAGACTGTACCTGCGCCTCCGTGCTTGTCTGGAGGCTTATATTGCTTTCCACTCTTTTAACTGATAATACAGTTATGTTCACATACATGTCATGCCGCTGTCAACACGCAAACAGTCATCATTACAGATAAAGCCACCTTCACACAGACGCCACCGCCCTCACCTACATGTGTGAAAAGAGCACCTCTGGACGATGTTCAGACCTGAAGAAACGCCTCCATGTGGACATGTTTGTTAAACCTGCGTACTTTGAGACTTCAGTCTCTTTCACAAGAGTTGAACATAAGCACACAGCCCCTTCACCCTCCACACGCACACACACACACACACACACACACACACACACACACACACACACACAAACACACTAGCTCTGTTACTGATTGCCAGCAGTTGTATGTGCAGTTGTATGTACATTCTTGCCAGTGGAAGCCGTGCTGGTTTTCATTATGGAATTCGGTGACTCTGCAGAAGTCGGTAACCTGAGTGCTGTGCTGTAGTAGTGTCACGCTGGTGGCACTGGTGTGCCCCCTCCACCCACCCTTCCTTCAAGCCCCTGCATGCTGCACCATCTATCACAATGATGAATTTGCATTAAAGTTAGTGGTCGACCTGTCGTGTCTAACACCTAAATCACAGCATCATTTTTTTGCATTAAAAAATGTAATATAAAAAGTAAAAATACAATAAAAATAAAAAATACAAAAAACAGAAGTGACACGTCAGTGTACAAAATAACATTTATTTCACATATTTTAGGACAAAATGAGCAAGAACATCATCATTTCTTATAGCTAGGTAATCAGATATGATGAATATGTTGGCAAAAAGTGGACAGAATAGGCTGTAAGGATTCAGGAAACACCTGGAACTTCTGATCTTTACATTTTCAAGCCTCCTGATCTTGTTTTGTGTGATCAGACTCTTGGCAAGGCCTACAGGGCTGATAGCAGGAACTTCAAAACCCAATCCAGAGTCTTGACACTCACACCTATGATAAACAATCAGAGCCAATGAAGATAGTAACACCAAATGTTAGGTCGGAAATCAGGACTAAAACTTCTCCACACTTCCAATACGAGGGCAGATGTTCCTACATGATTGTTAGACTGCTGGACTGTATGCTCAGCTCTGTGAATAAATGTATCCAATGGAAATACATGAGAGGCACAAACTGGGACGAGGTAGAGCCTAACAACCTTTAACTGTCGAGGGTCGACAGTTAAATCTGAGATTATTAACCTGGGAAAGCAGAGGACAACATACTTAGCTAGATAATATTCAAACTTCTCTCAAATCTTGTGAATTGCAGGACGATTTAGACAAAGAAAGCAAATGAGTCTTTAAGTTGGGAGTCACAGCATCAGCTGACTGTGGGTCATGGGCAGACATCACTTTGTTTTAAGGGGGTCACAATCCAAACAGCTCAGGAGACACTGGCCTCAGGGCGCTCAGGGATTCTTCATTGATCCTTTTGTGCTCCCCCATAATGACACTGCACACTCAGCCTTAATCACATGATCTCTTGACTAATGTTTGGCCCGTACATCATCTTTTACCGCTGCACCTGCTCGCTGATCTATAATGCATGTTTCCAGAGGTCCTCCCAGAGGACTACAGTTCAGCCCAGTCTAAATAATTCAGCCTTCATCTCCTGATTGTGTTCGAGATACGAGGCCCATGTCACTCTTCCACCGAGCCTGAGAGGCGATCAGTCAGTCCAGGACATACTGACATCACTGCATCAGGCTGCAGTGGTAGTGCCTAACGGTGTGAAGTGGGTTTAGATTACAGGTCAGGCTTGTGTTTCACCAGTCACCTTGATTACATCACTTTGAAGATTTCACATCTGAATATTAGAAGATTTGTTTCATATAATCTAATTAGCATAATTGAGTCTGGATTGGTCACCATGACAACCCAACTTTGCCCCATGACCCTGTAACATGACCTCTCTCTCAAGGGTCGGGATTTCTCTCAGGAGATCGCGTGATGGTGATGGTGATGTCATCGGCTCCTCTCATGCATGTGAGCGTCTTGCTCTGATGCCTCTGTAATCCCCCTGTGTGCACTTTATATACATGTATGCAGTCACATCAGGACATTTGAAACTGTTCAATCAGCCCAGCATCCGCAGCACAGTCAATTAATGAGGGCGAACAGAGGATGAAAAGGAGACGTGCTTTTATTTAGAAAAATCTGAATTCGAAAAAAGCCGAGATTTACAGGAAACAGTCTTACATCTTCTGTTTTTCTAAATTTGACAGTGCTGAAATCAGTCAGTTTATGTTGGGACTGAGATTAAGAAGTACATGTGTGTGTGTGTGTGTGTGTGTGTGTGTATAGTATTGGACTAAGGATTATCTGCAGAGTTAGACTTTCTGTCCTCAGTGTCATACACTCATTGATTCCGCTCAAGCACATACACTGCAGCGTGCCATCAGAAATGCATGCTTTGCAGTGACACTCAATGGTCACTCCGTCCCTCCCGGCAAAGTAAAGCACTGAGTGATAATCTGCAGCAGCCAACTGTGCATTACATCGTTAATAGGCCTCAATACAAAGAGATAAAGCAGCAGAGGTGGGCCCGTGTGGCTAAGCTAGTATATTAAAATGGGTGTGACACTGTAATGTGACGGTGTTGGTTTCCTTGCTTTTTTAGATATGCAGAATATCATTCCTCCCTTTTGGGTGTGCGAGTGATCGCAGTGTTGAATTAAACTGATTGTTGTTATGTTGGACTGTCTCCTGCTTACAGCTTCATGGGTATTAGCGATCTTCTCGTTTATCTCTCACCAAAAACTTTCCCCCAAATGTTTAACTGTCCATTTAAAGTTGCAATCTCCCCCAACTTTAGACTCTACAAAGCCTGCTTATGGGTCTACTGCATGTTTGAAAAGTTGTATGAAGTCTTTTGTGGCTCCAGTGGAAAGCTGTGTTACAGTAAACCTGATAAACTGCCTCAAGTGATGTCACTTGAGTCAGTGTCAAGTGGATCTGAAGACTAAAAGTTTGAAAAGAAGAAGAAAAATTGAGATCTGGAGGTGTTGAGTTAGAGCGAAGTAGAAGTTCTCCACCCCTCATGTCTATCTGAGGCTAACAGCTCAAGGCTACACTAGCCACAGCTAGCATAACATTCCCAAACTGTCAACCAAATTGTCAGCAGTCTAGTTGTATTGTGGGTAATGCAGGCATCTGTTTTTGACAAGAAAGAAGAATGTGGAAGATAAAAAAACACACGATATCTCATTGTGAGTCCACCCACGTTACAGGAGTGAAACTAAATCTGCTCTTTCTAGATTTCAGTCTGGGTTGATTTGACATTTTTTACACCCTTTTTATGAATGAGTGTAGTGAGTGTAGTGAGGCCGCTTCACATTAAAAGCCTCCCCATGTTTCATCAGTTGAACACTTTCAATGTGAATTAGCAGCAGCAATAAATGTCGCTTAGCATTAGCAAAAACGTAATACGTTCTTTAGACAGTGAGGCTGAAATCAATGAGATGAAATTAAAAACAGCAATGCTGGATTCCACGCATACATTGTTTTCTGTGAATTCCCTGTGCCTAGGTATATAATTTGAATGGTGCACATGCCACTAAAAATGAAATATTCTATATAGAGAGATAATTACAGAATTTGTATAAATTAAATGGCTATTGCTAATCCTGTGAAAATACAGAGAGAAAGACCTTTAAATTAGAACTACTAGATATTGGATCAATAGCACAACAGTTATTTTGAAGACAAACAGGTACTGCTTTAAAGTCAAATGAAACCAAGATGGAGGGGCTGATGTTTAGGATTGCTGTCCTGCTCTTGTGCTTGAACATGGATTGGAAAACCAGAGCAGAGGGACGTTAAGACCTCATGAAACAACGGGAGGAGCCAAGCGATGGAGTTTACATTCATGTCATCACGAAAACCCCTCCTCCTGTGCGCTCGGCCTCTCACCCCCGCGTGACAGCTCCGCATTATCACGCAAACCTCGCTCCCTTTCTAGTGTCCTATCAAACAGATGGGTTCATCCACATGGCCTTCTGTATCCGTCCCCCCCCCCCCCCCCCTTTCTCCATCTCCCCTCCCTCCCTCTCGCTCCATCACCCTAATGCTCTTTGGCAGCGTTGGCTGCTGTGTTTGCTCCTGCATGCGAGCCTGAAATAATCTGTAAGCCTGCATTCTCCCTCTCTCTCACTTTCATCACGTTTCTGGCTCATCCTTCGTTCATTCTTTCTTATTCATTCCGCCTTTGTCAGCTGGTGCATTTCAAACCCATTGAGCAGTTGTCATTTAGAGGAAATCTCAGTGGATATCTATTCATTTCAGTGCTCAAAGTGATTGTGATCAAGCTTTATAAATGAGTTGCACTGGCAGCATTGGTCTCCGTTCAAGTCAAGTCATTTTCAAGTGATCTCCACACACCCCCCTCATTTATTTACCTCATCTAGAGACAGGAGTGAGGTTGCACTGATGCCATTACTGCATGTGTTTCAGCCATTTATGTTTGTTAGCACATGAAACAAGCATCTGTTTTGCCAACAGAATTAGCTGGACTGGGACTTAGCTGAGTCCACTACTTCTGCTGACAAAAGCTGGACTAAAGCTCTCTGTCATCCCCTCTTTCTGTTTCCAACTCGCATGCCATCTGTGCGAGAAGGTGACATTGAAACGCAGCAACTAATGCTAATGTATTGACACGTGCGTAAACTCTAGAGCGTGATCTAACTGTCGTCCCTCTCTCTTTCAGTGTGGCAGAGAAGGGAGGCGAGGCCTGCAAAGATCTGATGGAGGCCTTCGCTGCTTGCGTGAAGAGTGCAGCTGAGGGGACGTCATGAGGAGCCGCCCTCCAACCTCTAATGTAAGGATGTTGCATAACTCACTGATTCATTCCTAGTCATAGAAAGTGGTTAGAGCACAAACAGTTCACGGAAAAGACAAAGTCTGGATTATCCGTCCGAGTGCTGTTTCTGAAAAGAGATTCTGAATGTAATTCTCCAGTGTTTTACGCTCTACAAATGGTGCATCGCTGCAGTTGTATCAGAGTGGATGTAAACCATTTTTTAATGAACCTGCCCACTCTTTCCACACAGAGCAGGTCTAGACCGTACTCTTTATAATATGATTTATAGAGACTTAACAATTCCAACCATAAGCAATCACTTGGCGACAATGGCAAGGAAAAACTTCCTTTAAGAGCCTTAGCTCATGGTGGCATTTCAACTTTGACCTTAGGTGCTGCTGACCAATGAGATAACAGCTTTACCATGCGAGCAGGGACGTAGAGAACGAGATTCATTCAGTGAAATGAGTTTGCAGGTATCTCTGATCAGCAGCTTTAAGGCTACAAACAGTAATAGATGATAGTTTATTCTGAACGTGTACAAGGGCAAGTGCATTCTATTTAGCTCCCCCGCTCATCACCCACCCACTCTGTGGCCTCCATGCGACATATACTGTTACATAATATCAAGCGGAAGTAAATGAAACGCAGCCCTAGGCTTCCATCGCTGAAAGTGATTTTATTGCTTCACTTAAGGTGTCACACTTGACAAGTCAGTCAGCTATATAAACACAATGTAGTGTTAACTGTACATCAACAGTACAAAAACCAAAAATATTCAGTTTACTTTTACTAATGACAAAGAAAAGAAGCTGGAACTGAGTATGAGTCGCATATCACTATTTTTCCTTTAAAAGGACTAAAATGATTAATCGGTTATTAAAATAGTTGATTTACTAATTGATTCATCTACATAATTGTTTCACACAAAAGTAAAAGTATCCGGATATAGATCAGATGTTCACATAAGGTGTGAATGAGTCTTAAAAGTGTCCTTCTCCATCTCTTCCAGGTCCACTGCACTGAGTCCTCCAAGTTCCCAGCATTCCCTTCTGCACAACAGCACTGGACTGAATGATGACAACGATGATGATGATGATGATGGCGTGACAAACATTGTGTTGATTCGGGCTGAATTTGGGATCTGGCGGCAGTAACCAGTCTCCTCCCCCCTGTCCTCCCCCCTCCTGTTTTAGGTTTATCTGGTGTCCCTCAGTCTTACCACCGTTCCCCTTCTCCCTCTACATCTGATATACGGCTCATCGACTTGTAGACAATTCCAGAGAGCTGATGGGCTGTGATGTAAATTGTCGACTTGAGATGAATACTTATAAATGGAAATAAAAGTATCAAAAAATTGGTATAAAAACAAATCATGATCGTTGGCCTCTTTTGTTTCATTTCTTTAAATGTATGAACTCCAAACATACTGAAGTCATAGTGTTTCCATTGTATGAATCATTACATGTTTCTTTATATATATATATACAGTATCTACATAATCTTTGGCACATATAAATCAAGCTTCATGCACATTGCATGCACATTAAGTTGGAGAATAAAAGATCATTCCACAGTGTGCATTGACAAGCAGACATCAATACCATCAGCTGTCTGTTCAGTTGTCCTAATCCAGCCCCACAGGGTACACTCGAACTCCTTTTGCCTTTTGGCATTGCACCCACACATTCCCAGATTAGCCTGCTGTCACTGCCTCGCTGTCAGAGCTGTAGTTGATACATTCCATACATATAGAGCAGAGCTTGCAAAAGCCTTAGGTTACTCAAAAATAAAATGTGTTGAAGAAGTGCATGTTTAGTGCATCAAAAAGCTGATTAAAAACGCCTCACATCAGTGAACACCATTCATTCCACCACCACCCCAACTCCATCAACACAGCAATTAAAAAAACATAAAAAGTGATTGTGGTTTAAGGTATGAGCTCTCTTTTTTCAAATTACCAATAGTGAACACAGGAGGGAGCTCCACCTGCAGCACTCACTGTTAATTGTAATGAGCTGGTGCACAGTGGGCAGGTTTCCCACAGGACTGTCCAGGTGTGTGCATGTGATGTAACTGTGTGTGTGTGCATACAGCATGTGTGACATATAAACAGTTGTGTTATGATTCCAGGAATGTTCCTCCTGTTATTAACATGTGAAAGAACAGACGGACACATCCCAACACACACACACACACACACACACACACACACACACACACACATGCACAGACATGCACATTCTGAGGACCCTTTGACTCAGAACAATTGAATTGTGCCAAAGCCTTATTTTTACAAGGACCTGGAATGGTAACATCAATCATTAATCTGCACATACAAACTTTATACTTTACACAATACTGAACATGGCAGCACATGTTGCATGGTCAGAATGACAAACTGCATTACTCTGCGATCACATACACCATGTCCAGCCACTTCAGAGGGTTGTTGAGCTAAGTGCCTAAGGGAGATTCTACTGATGGGGGTGGAGATGCAGTATTTCTGCCTGTCTCTGCAGAGAAATGTCTAAAGGCTAAGGGTGAGGGTGCAGCAACGTGTGTTTGTGTGTCAACGTGTCAGGTTTGATGGAAGTTGCAACTTGCAAAAAACAATTCCCCAACAGTTCTAATTTACTTAAAATACAACAAGGTATCATAAAGCAGTGATCTTATATCAAAATATAATTTCAGTCATCTTTAGAATTTGTTGGCTGGCACTGTTTCCCTTTTAGAAGTTTTTTGCCATAAATACACCATGTCTGTCTGCACACTTTAAAATCAGAAATAGTCCTCCTCATATTTTCAGTTTCAGCCCTTGTTTAGATCAGAGGTCAGTCTCCAAGTTTAGGAGAGGAGGAGTCCTGAGAGGTCACAGCTCAGCAACTTAAATAAGAGCCCTCAGAGCTGGAGGAGGTTGCAGTCTAACCTGTTTGACCCACAAACATGCTGTCACAAGTTCCAACAAGTATCCATTCTACTGACCCTGACCCTGCCTCAGTATATTACCTACAGTAGCCTTTGGCCCGTGGGGGGAATAAGAAGGGAGAGAAAGTAGAAACCACTTCAGCTTACTGTGACTGGTTGAGACACATGTCAGTGCCTGTTTTTATTTTAAGACTTGTAGAGAAGTTTCTCAGTGCCTTAAATAATATTTTTGGAGTCTGCTTTCAGATATTCAAGGAATGACAGGGAAGCTCATTTTATTCATTCATTTATTTTTCTTTGTTTGTTTCTGTAAAAGTTATTTTATTTTTTACTTTCAAAAACAATTGTTTCTCTAAATCAATCTCTTTTAATCAATCCTTAATTTTGAATTCCTTTCAGCATCTGAGCAACAGTTTCGTAATGATGTATCAACATAATTGATGAGGTTCCTGTTTCAGTATTAAATGCATGTTAACGCCAATTCTGCAAACTTGTTCAGTCTAACCACTGAGGAGACAGCAGAGGGCCCCAAAAAGTAGTCATGGTTCAGTAATAATCTCAGGTCATTTACACTTTTCAGGACTGGAAAACCAAACTTGTGAAAAAATAGTTCCAACAGTATTCTTCCCTGTCACACTGTAACACTGTGGAGAAATCAACTAAACTGAAGTTTTAATCGTTTCATTTTCTTTGTTTGGTGCCTGAGTTATCCTGTTTTTATCTGTTAAAGAAGTCATTACTGAATGATAAAACAAAAAGCAAAAGCAGTGTACTGTCCAACCCCCTCTAATGATTATATACTACATACCGGGTATGAGTCTTTTTAACTGTCCTTGAACAAAAATACAGATCTGTCTTGTGTTACAGCTGCAGCACAGAGGACAGAAGTTGTGCACAAAGCAGCATTAAATTAAGAAGCATAGCATCACATTACTGGCCGACTGCTTAGTTGCATAATTTGTACTACGCATATTTAATGAACAAACTTCTGCAGTCATTCTAAATAACAATCATCTTATGGCTAGAAAATACCATAACATGGTGAAAAGAGACGATAGCTCATGTGATAAAATAACAGCACCACCCTGTGGTTAGAAAATGTACACACATACCTTTACTCAGAGATTTTAAGATCTTCTTGCAGTTCATTTTGTAAGAATGTAAACCACCCTCACACATCTTTGATTCAAAACGTGATGCTTTAAGAAACATTTTTGAATGTAGGACATTTATGACAGGAAGAAAAACTATTAATATGAAACAAAACTCTCGAAACTCATTTTGGCTTGTTCGTGCAGAAAACCAAATAAAAATCACAGACATGGACTTAAACACCCGCTCTCACTCACTCACTCCCGGTACCATTACATAATCTGAACCACATCAACCTGACTGCATCAAGAGATTAAGATTAAAAGGGATTAAGATTTGGGAGTCAGCGTTATACAGATATCACAATGTGAACCTTAATCACAGCACGCATGGATGCATCACCCAGCGTAAGTGCAGATTATGATCTGTCCCAGGGTCAGTGGTGTACAGTGACTGTTCATCAGTGTTTTTTATCTATATTGTATTGATTGAGAATTACTCAATGAATTATTATTATTATTAATTATAAGTACTTAAAAGGAAGAACAAGAGATGGAGTTTTATATGAATATGCTGTATAATCACTCAAGAGTGTGAGCTTGAAACTGCTGACATCACAATTCTTAAAACTTAACTTGCTCTTTCTGTTCTCTTACTTTCAGTATTATCGTGTAATCTTAAAGTGACTTACTATGTCATTTTTGAAAAAGGAATATACTGTATATGTCATTTTTCTCTTACAAGTGCAAAGTTGAATTCATAAGCAACATACCCATGCTCAGGTCAATATAATCAAATGTTTCGCTGCTACCGCGTTCTGTGGTCTGGTATCACCAGTAGCCTATGCTGACTAATGTTAGCTAATGCATCTTTTTGGAAGAACTGCTATGACATCACTTCCTCCGAGCCTCTTTGCTGATTGGAGACGTGTAACTGTGACAATCTGTGTCAGTGTTGAAGTGATTTAAAAAATATATTACACCAAGCAAAGTGTCTTCAGCTGCCTTGGCCACTGTCTGCCATTTTCTGTTATGTTGTTACTACTGCATTGCATTGTGGGATATTTATGGTCCAGTGCTTGCATACTGTTACCATTTCTCCGGAAACAGTAATATTGGTTTTATAGTGAGGTTACAGACTAAATGAATCTTTAAGCCATTTTCATATACTCTTTTTCAACCACCAATAAAGTCCCCAGAGGCAAATTGTGATTTGTGATTCTGGGTTATACATATTAAATTGTAAATTTGTTGCACAATTAAAGTTTCGGCCCCTTTAACACAGCATTCAAAAGATGTTTAAAATCCCTGAACAGCAAAATAAATTTCTGTAATCTGCAAACTAAATAAATGCTTTAATAAATGTTTAACATGTTTTTGAAAAGCTTACATATATTCTTTATGTACAAAATAAACAGGAATGGGCTTAACACTGAGCCCTGAGGAACCCCTATATGACATGGACCAAGTCCAAGCTTAATGTGGTTACTGCGTCCATCTGTGACAACAAAAACTGTGATATGCTTGAAAGATCCAACATGTCAGTGACAGAACCTTGAGTAGACATCCTTTGTTAAGTGTTTTTAATGATTCAGCCTCTGAGGACGTATAAAATGTTTAGCTTTGGCAGAATAACACAATAAACCCTCATATTTCCTTTAGGTTATCAGGTCACATTAAGACCACTGAGTCATGCGGCAACATGTAGATGTTTGTATCTGATGACCAGTTGAATTAACATTTGTTAACTGATCTACTAAGTATGAACTAATCACATCAGTTCACAGTAACCTGCTCATTTCTTAATGGTGAGCAACTGGATTTAATGATACACCCTGCATTAATTATGTATCAGATGATCATGACATGAGACAGGCATTAGTGAAGCATTCTTCTCTATCGTTACTAGAAAGTTTACGATCTAATATTCTTCTATTAATTCAGAGTGAATCTGTGATGGGCTTCTTTGTGGTGCTTCTTGGTATCCTGATATTGTGCTGTTGTTGCAGCCAAACACAAAATGTGGGACTTTGCTGTAGTAAAAAAAAAAAAAAAAAAAAGGGTGGGGGCCGTCAGAGGGGAGGGTGGGGAGGGAAAAGCGGAACCCGGATGCTGATGCTGACCGATGAGGAGAAGGAAGCTCGAGAGAAGGAGGAGGAGTGTGAGAGGTGTGGAAAAAAAAGAGAAAGGGAAACGGGGGATGTTACGGGCAGCATCCCGTGAATGATGGACACTCCTGTGGATGTGGGGCAACTTTTGGCAAACTGAGATTATTTTTCTGCAGGGCGACTCTTCTTTCTCTTTCATTTTTTTTTGTCATTTTGCTCGGGAGACAGCAGCTTTTAGAGCCGGCTGAGGGAGGGAGATGCGGTGATATCATGAGCATAGCCGGCCAGGGAGAGAGAAAGAGAGACAGAGAGGAAGAGAGAAAGAGAAAGGGAGGGAGGGAGGAAGAGGGAGCGCGGGGAGGAGAGGCGGGGAGTCGGCTACCACCAGGCCAGCTGAGGATGCTTGTTGTTTCTAGAAACAGGATTAATCACCGGGCCGAGCGCTGATACTCCACCGGCACACCGAGCGCACCTCTCTCCGCCGCAGCACCTCTCCAGAGCCGGCGGGACTGGCGCGTAATTCCGCCTGTCTCGCCCCGGTCTGCCCGTGGCTGTTTGCCTTTTTTTTTTTTTTTTGATGCTCTCCCCCCCTCTTCCTCTATTTCCTGATGCAGGGCCGGGGAGGGGTGAGCCAAAGTGTGCACCGGATATTGGAAAACCCATTCTTCTTGCTGATGCTGTTGTGATAATAGATTATTATCTGGACAACGCCGCATCTGCACAGAAAGGCACATCCGGACCAAGCGAGGCCTGGCGTGAGGAGAAACGTGGATGTACGAGCTCGGAAAGGGATGATGAAAACATTTTTTGGACGGTAGCAGTAGCTGGGGAGGAGGAGAGGGGAGGAGGGGAGGAGGGGGGTCCCTGATATCGATCAGAGAATGGATTCAATCAGGGTGTTCTGACTTGGGATATTTGAGACTTTGCTCTTAACAGAAATCAATCTGTGGCAAATGTAGCTTTCCTCTCGGCCTCTGAATGAGCTCTCTCTTTTCTGCTCCACTTTGGACCAGCTGCATAAGCTATATCAGATCAATCAGCTTTAAACTACTGTTATTTATAGCAAGGGGTGGGGGGTGGGTGGGGGTTTGATGTGACACGTTATTGTGAACATTGGCAACCTCACAAACTCCTCTCCTCTCTTATCTTTTTTACCTTCACCTGTGAATGATGCTGCTTTCTGCGCTGTAGTAGAAAAAAAAAAAAAAAAAAAAACCAGACCGGCTGATACTTTATTCCAGGCCTTACAGAGTGCAAACTGGGCCGGTTCTCACTCCAAGCACGGACCAGACCGCATGACAAACAAGTGCATGGGAGTAGCCTGCAGGGCCCGGCTTTAGATCACGACCAGTCCTCCCGTACCTCCCCTCTCTCCTCTCCTCTTCTCTTCTCTCCCCTCCGCCGCCTGTGATGTGCGTTACGGCATTACGCACGGAGCAGGAGACACCGTTATCTTGATTTGCCTTATATCAGGAATAGAATTTCATCTCGGGAAGGATGAGCAGCAAGGAGCTGACGGTGGGCCAGTCTAGCCAGTATGTGGGGCCTTACAGGCTGGAGAAGACCCTCGGGAAGGGACAGACAGGTAGGAGCCTCCTGAATTAGTCTGACGGCAATATAGGACGTCTGCGAGGTGCATCAGCTGATCCCACAATCACTTTTTAACAGATATGATATTCACAGCTAATCCTCCTGTAAGTCTTCTCATCCTCCATCATTTCATCCAGCTACAACCGCCTTAAAGGATCTCCTAAAATTCGTCACGTGACACAGATTTATTTTGGGTTTTTTTGTGGACATCACAGCAGGGCCTCTGTACAAATATCCAAACCAGTCTTTGTGTGAGCTGCGTTTGGTCAATGTTTGTGACAATGTCAGTAAAGCTTTTTGAATTATTTATGACATCCCCTCCTTCCTGTTCACACTGCATGATGATTTCTGATACTCTTTCTGATAAACGTTTTCTCCCTCTCTCTCAGGACTGGTGAAGCTGGGTGTCCACTGTATCACAGGGCAGAAGGTGGCCATAAAGATTGTCAACAGGGAGAAACTCTCCGAATCAGTTCTAATGAAGGTACAGTACAGCCTGTAATGTACTTATTCGCTGTATCTACTGTGCCTCTAGTCACTGTGACTGACATTATGCTGGCTGCAGAGCTCAAATCACAAGCTTGCACCCTTCCAACCTGCAGAAATAGCAACAGAAATGGAGTCTATATTTTTGTCAAGAAAAGCCCGTCTGTGTGTTGTAACTTGGAGCTGCTGAGTGTGTGGGCACTGCTTCTGTATGCCGAACAATAGAGATGATTTCATCCTGCTAATTAAGCCCTCCGATAAAAGCTACGGCAGCTGAAACACACTGGACGCAACTAAAATTAAAACAGCTTTTTTATGTTGGTGTTTCTAATGTGGCTGATTACTTGCAGCTTTGCACATTTTGTCTCTTTTTAAAATACAAAGAGGGAAAACTTTAAGAACAGGGACCCAAAGTGGTCTGTGCGTTATGTGCAAATATCTCCAGTGTCCTGGCAAGAGGGCCTTTTTCTGTATAAGATTACACACTTGTGAAGGGTCGGGCCTCTGGTATGAGTAGCTCAAACAGCATAAATATGACAAATACAAAGTGCAAAAGGAGAAAAAACCTTCATCCCTGCAGATGATACCGGTCCCCAGCCCTCCTTTCCTTTGGACAGCTGCCCATCGCCTGCTCTGTGAGCTTACTGTCAGTAACTGCATTACCGGGCTGCTGTCTGCTAGCTTTAGCTGGGAAGGCCGACACATTTAACTACAAGTGAAGTAGCTTTTTCAAGATGACACTTCAAATGTGGCTTTTAGCTTGACTCAGAAGAAGTTTGTAACCATGTTTCTGGCGATTGTTTTTTTGCTTTTATGTTTTAAGCATCGAGGCCATGGTTACCAGTGGTGTTATACTGGACTGCATTATATTCAGGCTTTTCTAATATTCTGGCCTCCCTCATGTGTGGAAACTCAGTGTAATGCAGTCAAGTACAACCCCTCCTTTGTGACCCCAGTGAACCTCTCAAAGATACATTAAGGCTGCATTGTTGTATTGGATTACATTAAATTGTATAGGTGAAGGCAAAAAAAGCATACACTAACTTTGTACAGCAGAGCACCCATCCCCATGGGGACAGAGAGATGGGGAATGACATGCAGAAAAGAGCCACAGGTCGGATTTGAACCCCGGGCCGCTGTGGCAAGGACTGAGCCTTTGTACATGGCGCGGCTGCTCTACCAACCGAGCTAAACGACACCCCACCCGTCCCTTTTTTAATCAAGGCATTTTTTATTCAAATAGCTGCCAATGGACAGAATATGGCTTTAAATCAATCATTTAGCCACATGAAGGCAGACGTACATCAGAACTTGTTTCAGACTCAACTCCTGAAGACCTTAAATCACAATGAGAATGACACGAATATGACGTCCAATAATCAATCCGACCATGTGGAGAGTAATACTGTGCCTCATTCTGTGCAATGGGTGAGACTGTTTAATAGGTCACGCTATGGACAGCTGCTGATGCTGAAATCATATATGATAACCTTCATTCATTGATTTCAAAGGATAGATTTGGACATTTCTAGGTCCATCTTTATAGTTTGAACGGTTATCGGTCACTCCCTTCTCACCAAAGATAGAATTTAATGCACTAAAGACTTGGAATATATCCATTTAATTTGCCTAATTCAGACTGCTGAAGCCTCATATTGATTACACTGACTAATCACTCTTTTAGTATGTGACTATTATATGTGTCGATTCTTGAAAACAACCTGAACCTATCTTTTAATTAAACAGTCTGATTTTGTCTTTAGTTCATACACAAGTATTTCACAGTAGAGAAGAGCTCTGCTTATATCAAATACAAATGTCAAACAGATTAATATGAGATTATTTCTGCAGTTACATTTGTCTTTAAAACTGTTGGTTTCATTACACACTGACATTGAGACCTGACTTTGTATAGAGGTCTTGTAGAGGTGCTTGCTTTGGCTAGCTTAATATAGCTTCAATAAAATCACTAAAATAATAATGTCCATGTGTCTTAAGATTAAATCCGCATTAATTGATTTTTCGGGGCAGTACAACAAGCTGTAAACACGTCTGTGACATAACATCACTTTTTAAAGTTGTGGCTAGGCAACTTAGCAACCAAGCTAACAAGTGTTAGCAAATGGTTGCACGTCTAGCAGAACTGTAGTGACATTAGCATTAATTGAGGTTATACTTTGTGTCAAGTGGTGAATTTATGACTCAGCATTCACTCCCTTTTAGTTCCTTTTTGGTTTCATAAACCCCTGAGGGAATTATCTGTCTCCTTAGCAGCTAAATGCTGCTAAATGCTATATTCATCAGCTATTTGCTAACTGTGTCGATGTGCTGTTTTAGGCTTTTCGGAGTTTTTGCACAGAAAATAGCTGGCTGGTGTTGCTGCTGAAATCAAGGTTGATGAGAAAATAAATAAAATCAGTAAAGTTACAGGAAGCAAAACCAAGTCAACTGAAAGGCTAAAAAACAAGCTAAAATTCTCATTTGACCTGGGGGGAATTGCTGATAAGCCTCTGTATGTTTGTAACTTTGTGAAATACTTTACATTACAGATAGTTGGTAAATTGCTTGTATAAAAATATTGATAAGTATACTTTTAAATCTATATTATTCTAGGGTGTATTTCACTCTTTATTCCTGTCTTTCTTTCCTCCATTAATCTTTGAAACTTCATCATTGTAATTAGTGAGTTATTTGTGTATTCAGCTCCCTCCCTGTGTACTGTCTAAAGAATTGATAACAACATTTAATAGTCTCCCTGTGCTCCACATTTGACCTAACTCTGCTGTTATATTTGCTTCCTGCCTCTCTCTGTCTTCCCCTTCCTTCTGACATTTCAATCTCCTCATTTTTAACCTCGCTCCTCCTCTTTTCTCTCTGCCTCTCTCTTAACCTTCCCCCCACGTCTCCTCCCTCCCTCTGTCTATCCAGGTGGAGAGAGAAATAGCTATTCTTAAACTAATAGAGCACCCTCACGTTCTGAAGCTGCATGATGTCTATGAGAATAACAAATACCTGTGAGTATCTCTTCATCTTTCTCCTTTCTGCTGACTTTTTTTTTTATCTCGCCTCTCTGCCTCTGGATCTCTGCCAGAGCAGAAACAACCTTGAATCTAACAGAGAAAAAGGTTCTGCAAGACAAAACTGAGATATATTACCGCATGACATAGAAGATGTAAAGGGTTCTGCATGTGTCTGAGTTTGTATGTATGGAAGAAGCTAGATGCTTCCCTTTCCCTCGCCTTGTTTTCATCTTTCTGACCTCTATGCCCATCTGTCTCCAAGGTACCTGGTGTTGGAGCATGTGTCCGGCGGAGAGTTATTTGACTACTTGGTGAAGAAGGGCAGATTGACCCCCAAAGAGGCCAGGAAGTTCTTCAGACAAATCATCTCCGCCCTTGACTTCTGCCACAGTCACTCCATATGGTCTGTGAAAGGCTGTCGATCTTATGAGGCCTGTCATTTTTCTTGCATGTTTGTGTTTCTTCTCCATTTTTTCTCATAATGTTTTTTGTTTTTTAATTCTTTATTTTTTTTAAATTAATTATCTTAAACCATCAATGCTGTGTTGACCTTTGTTGCATGTCATAAACGCCTCTCTTGCTGTGTTTTCTGTCTGCTTCCTCACCATCAACTGTCCAATAAATGCCAAAAAGAATCTTTTTTTTAGATGGGCTGCACAAGCCAAAAGTGTCAGTTCTGAATGAATCATGAAATATAGAAAATATAGATGTAAAGTTTGAAACACACGCCCACATTTATGAGGTGGTCATGACACTACTATATCCACTGATATCAGATTAAAAAGACAATCTTTGGCACAGTTATCTGCTGATTTTCACCAATATTCTTCCAGCATTGCTGTTTCTTTGTGCATTATCACCAGTGGACCAGTGGAATGGCACTCATACCCACTCAAAAGACTCCACAGCATTGCTAATGAACTAAACTAGCTGGAACTACACTAGTTTCAGCTAGGGGCACTTGATGCGTAGGTTCAGTCAGAAACAAAACAGAAAATTTGATTGTTTAATTCATTCTCCTGTCAAACTTTGAAAGCTGCTTTAGTATATGTACATTTTCTATGTTTGAATAGCTGCCTGACATTATCTAACCCACATCTCATGTTTGTCTCATAAAATGATAAAATGATTCGACCTCCTGAGCACACAAACCTCATCCAATGTGTTATATATAAAATAGAATTATCATCAGGACTTATTGTATTTCCTGTAAAGCTGACATATTTAACATCTGAGTTTTGGCTGACGGCTGCAGAATCCTGCAGTTCCCACAGAGGCGACTGCGCTTTCTGTTCAAGATCACTGTGCTCCTAGTAGACAGTAGCTCTCCCTTTGGGTATAGATGTAAATAAGATTAGTTTAGCTTTAGTTGATGCTTATGGTCTGGAGTACTTTCATTGAACGTGTGTGTGTGTGTGTGTGTCCAGTCACAGAGACCTGAAGCCAGAGAATCTTCTCCTGGATGAGAAGAATAACATCAGGATAGCAGACTTCGGCATGGCCTCGCTACAAGTCGGGGACAGCCTGTTGGAAACCAGTTGTGGGTGAGTGCTGGTTTAGATGGGCTTAAAATAGCTTCTGCAACTTGTCATTAATGCTCTTTGGTCATGGACCTTTAAATGGGACCTTTAACCATTTTATTTTAATTTATCTTCACTGTACTGTACAAATATACACATGTATCTAAAATGTGAGTTATTCATAACTTTATTAGATGAATGAAAAATAAGCTCCTCCACGTATTTGTGCTTAAAGTGTCCATGAAACAGGAAGCAGAGTGCATTTTACTTCCTCATCTTTACATGTTTCCTGTAGAAATAGTCGGATAGGGAGGAACTTGTCAGGGACATTGATTGGCGTTTGCACTAGCCATTAGCAATTATGCATTACACGCCCACTGCTATGCACTGCATTTGGCATTATGAGCTAGTGTTAGCATCTACCTTCCAGTCAGAAACAAGCTAGACCCTTGAAACCAGCCATGGCCATAAAGTAGCCTGTCATGGATCTTGCTGGGTTTGGCTCCTGGCATCGCAGAGCTGGGTCAGTTTGGTTGACTACATGGCTAATTGAGTCTACATACTGGAGTATAGGCAAAACACTTAAACATGCAGTCTGACTTCAAGGGGCCTTTAAGATTTGAACAACTGATAAAATGTGATAATATGCAGGACATTAGGATCGTGTCCCCAAATGTTCTATTGTGCCTCCTTTTACATAATCGATGGCTTTGTTCATTAAAAGCTTCTGTGTTTTTTAGACCGCCTGCCTATCAGGTGGAGCATGGATTTAACAGATAAATTTAGTTTGGGATTGTAGCTTTCACCTGGATTCACCTATCCAGTCGATTCCACAGATGAACGAGCAGGTGTTCTCCGTTTTTGTACACTCAGGCTGGAGTGGGTTTTTTGGTTTGTTTTTTTTTAACATGACTCAGCACTCTCTACACACTGGAACCTACTGCTGCCTTTATTTGTGTGTATGCTTGTGTCTGGTTAAATCATTTAATAATTTACTCTTCTTTATTTATAGATCTCCACATTATGCTTGCCCAGAGGTCATTAGGGTAAGTTACTTCCCCTCTCAGTGTGTGTGTGTGTGTGTGTATGTTTGTGCATGTCTGATGCTATCCTGTCCTTGCATTTGTGTCTCAGGGGGAGAAGTATGATGGTCGCAGGGCAGATGTTTGGAGTTGTGGAGTCATCCTCTTTGCTCTTCTTGTGGTAAGAAGATCCTTCTTCTGTTCTATGGCTATGGCCACTCATCATACAGATGTTTTATCTCTGTCTCTCTCTGATCATCAGACACTGTGAAAAAATAAAAATAAAATAAAGGACATAAACAGTCTCTCAACATCTGTCTAAACATTAGCACAATAATAATTTAATTAGAAGAATAAGTCTGGACTGTACTCTTTATTATATTATTTACAGAGACTCAACAATTCCCACCATGAGCAAGCACGTGGTGAAAGTGGCGAGGAAAAATTTCCTTTAAGAGGCAGAAACCTTGTGAGGTTATTTTGGGGTCAGAGATTTTTCCTCTGCAGCCATGTTGGTTCTAAATTCTGGTCATGTGACCGCTTACTCTACAGTAAAACAAATAAAAGTTGCAAGAAGACCTCTAATTTCTACCTCTAATTTCTTAACCAAACATTAAGGTGGTACATTTTGATGCATTTTTATCCATATTACTTTTAATATCAACTCATTTATTACATTTTAAATTATTTAACTGACATAAAAATGTATTCTGTAAGTAAGTATACAACCCAATAAAAACTGTTTTATTATAGTTTCATGATTGTTTTCTTTCTTTCTTTTTTCTCTTTAGACTTAGATTTAACTAGTGTGGCAGCCTAGAGCAAAGCATGTTCTCCTATCAAACAGATGTAAAAACACATTTGTGAGGCCTTAAATATAAATACATTATGTTTTAGTGAGAAAATAGCATAAATACCTGGCTGTATTTGTCCACAGGAAACTTGCACAGGACACCTTTAAAGAAATAGCTCAACAAATGTAACAAAATCCACCTACCAGACATTTTAAAGCTCCTTAATTAACACATTAAATGTTATTTATTGAATCCCTGAACATTACAGATTCAGCAAACATTATATAACGTGTTAATTATTGAGCTTTAGAGGTGTCGGTAGGTGGATTTTGTTACTTTTGCACAGAGCAGGCTAGCTGTTTCCCTCTGTTTTCAGTATTTATGCTAAGCTAAGCTAACTGCTTATCGTAAGGCAGTAAATAAGTGTATTTCCCAGGATGCTGAACTATTCCTTTAGCTATGTTGAGCATGTTTTTTGACACACAAAACAATCAGCCACTACTACTTGGGTGAAGTGAATTCTCTTCCTTTTTTTTGTCTCACTTCATCCTCTCCCATCCCTTTCCAGGGTGCCTTGCCCTTTGACCATGATAACCTGCGGCAGCTTCTAGAGAAAGTGAAGAGCGGAGTATTCCACATGCCCCACTTTATACCTCCTGACTGCCAAGCTCTGCTCAAAGGAATGATAGAAGTCAACGCTGACAAGAGACTCACGGTGAGGATAGAGGGACCATGGGGCTTATACAAGGAGCTAATGGCAATGTTCTTTGAGTTATGATGTGGAGATATATATTTTTTTACTACAGTGAAGCCTGAAAACAGAAAATTGAATGGTTTCCCAAGTAAAATGTGATCTTGGAGTCAAAGCATAAGAATTTTCTCTGGTTTTTGCAGTGATGAGATACATGTTTCTACAGATTTGGTCATGCATTGAGATATGGCATTTTGAGTCTATGATCATAGAGGTGCTGGCAAAAATGAGACATAAATCTTTAATGTTGAGAGCATTGTTTCACTCCATGCCAGTCACTGGGAGGAGAGGACCTGGAGATTAAACACCATAAGCATGACTAAGCAAGTCAAAATGTATACTCAAGCATATCATCTGACAGTATCTTCATTCTCTCTCTCCACATGTTGAAGTGGTGTACACAGGGTTGTTCTAAGAGAGATACGTTACTAACTCACATCCATTCCCAAAAACTATGACATGTCATGTCTAGCCTGCACAGTCACCTTTTGTGTATGCCTAGTACATAGTACATAGCATTTCTTCTTATCAATAATATGATTAAACAGCTCTACACTTCAATACAGGAGCAATGCTATTTGCCTTCCACATGGATTATCAGCCAGTTAAGGATGATGATCTTTTGCCTTGAACTTGCCTCAGTCGTTTAGACAACATGTTAAACCAACTCATGGAACTTGCTCAGTTAACTCCCTTCTCTGATCGTGATGCTTCTCACTTTACAACATAAGAAACATCAGGCCTTAGGTAACTCAACTCCAACTCCCGATACAGGCTGTGATCATCTTGTGACCCGATCACTGTAATGCCCTCTTCACAGGCCTCCCAGCCTGCACAAGGAAACCCTTTCAGATGATCCAGAATATGGTAGCTGCCTGGATTTTCAGTCAACCCAAAATGTTGCGTTTCCCTGCTGTTCATTGAGCTTCACTAGCTACCTGAAGAAGCCCACATTAAATTTAAATCCCCACAGCTCGCCTACAAAGTAGTCTCCGGTTCTACACCCACCTACCTGAATGCCCTCATACAGGTATATGTTACCTCCTCCAGTGAGGAGGGTGGCGTCCCTCTCTACCTGAAGACCTCCAGCTCTTCAGAGAGGAGCTCTCCAACACTACCAACAATTGATGCTAAATCTATCCCCCTCTATAACTGGACCTTGATTCTGCATGAGTAGTACTTATCGCTGCACAAACACGTCCTTGTTGCACTGTACATTGATTCCCTTTTTTTAAGTCACTTGGATAAAAGCGTCCGCTAAATGACAAAATGTAAATGTAAACGTAGCTAGGTAACTATAATAAGTGTCAGTTGACCGTTGGCATTTTAACTGTCAAAATTGTTGGTTTCCAACTAGAAATGAGAAGCTGGTTTTGTCCGAAGCTACTACAACTGGAGAGCTAACAAAGGAAGGCAGTTCTTCCTTGTAAATGGTCAATGGTTGCCACTCACATTGCAGCAGTTTCTGCAGCACGAAGCATGTACCAGGCATTTATGAGGGAGGACAGAGAGAAAGGAGAAGCTGAAGCTCCAGGCTTTGCTTCAAGATGTGACAGAAATTGCGCCTGACAGAAGACCCTACAAAGGGAGGAGGAAGTTAAAAAGAACAGAGGGCCTATGGCCTATGGTATTTCTTAAAGGCAGGAAAGGAGTCAACATGACAGGACTGGACTGAAGTCCTCCAACGCAAGTTAGCAGGTTATTTGGAGACGAGACTCATGGAAGATGCAGGGAGCAAGACAGCCATATACTCTAGTATGAATTGATGGATCAAGTGGCTTCACCAGTGGCTGTAAAGGGGGATGGAGGCACTGTGGGTGAAAAGACGAGGACCCCTCTTCCTTTTCACTTAAATGCCAGCTTTCCCTCCTGAAAGCAAGGCTTGAAAAGAGCGAGAGAGAGAGTGTAGAGGGTAAATGAGAGCGAGTGAATGGACTGCTGGAGGAGATTCCACTGCACCAAGGTTATAAAGAGAAGCTGGGATAACACAGGCATGTGGGGTGGAAATGAATTCATATTTAAGAGGCAGAAAGATGGAGACAACTGTGATGGTGTGGTTCACGAGGTGCTGTAAAATAAAGACAGAGAGAAAGAATAAGTCAGTTCGCCGTTCAGCTACCACACTGCAGATTTAATCAAAGCTGTGGCTGATGAGCTGTTGATTAATGGAGCCCGAAACCAGGTCAGACCGTCTCTGTCTGTAGGCTGCTAGGTGCCTCCATGGAAACCACACACAACTATTGGGTGTATGGGAACACAGGGAAATGAACCAGTCCCCTTTTCCATCACATTCATATCAGTTAGGAATATCAAAGTGCCTCCTCTGTGCAGCATACAGTACTTTATGAGATGGCTAACAAATGCACAGTGCTCACTACGTGCAGCTGCTTGCTTTCTTCCCTGCAGATGTACAAGTACAGCGTTCACAGCAGGCCCACTTTTCACTTTTTAACATGCTTGCAGAACTGCAGCTGCTCCATTACTCCAACCCCAAGAGATACTGTGCTGTATTGATGCGATGGCTACCACACTATGCAGTCCTAATGCAGAGAGGGGACACCTACAGAATATATAATGTACTAAGGGGATTCAGGACTGGACAAGGAAACTTTTCCTGGGGTCATGGAAAGAGAATGCTAGATGCTAACATGCTCACTTAAAAATCTCTGGTTGGTGTATTGGTTGCCATGTCCACCATAGCTATTTTAGCATATTAGCATGCTAACATTTCCTTTTTAAGGCATTTCATATACATATTCTGTAAATATCCTGAATAACATGAATGTTTTTATCTGACAATGGCGCTAGATGAAAAGTTAAGGTATCACAATTTATCCTGAAGGCTAACGAATGACTGCAATATTCTTTTTGGGCTATCAGTTCAATATTTGTTGAGATATTTCTGAATGGCAGACAAATACGGGTGCATGGGACATGGGAGGTTCTCAGGAACACAATGGGACAGGCTAAGCCCTGAAACACATGAATTACTTTCACTATCACTGTGCAAAAGAGCAGCTGAATTTAGCAACATATGTATCTTCAATACTGACGTGGCAGATTCAGAATTCCATAAGGAAGAATGCTGGTTTGAGTCAAGACAGAATCCAGCATGAGAAGATGTTCTGATGAATGCTTCTGTTTTTGTTGATTTACAGCTAGAAGCAATACAGAAACACGCCTGGTACCAGTAAGTACATTCATTTCATTCTTTTTTTACATGTTATATTGGTATTAAAGTAAAAAATATTAAACATACAGACCAACCCGGTCAGTGAATGCTGTGATCTATTTTAGATTTTACCTTTTCAGTGGAAAATCCATAAATCCATAATGCTGCCTGCATGGCTTTGGCTATTTTTGTAGTTGCTGCAGTCGCAACATTCATTCAAGATGTGCCAATGAAACCTGGAACACATAAATCAAAACACATGCACTGAAAAACCAACAAGTAAAGTTAATATTAAAGTATTTTCCCCCACATAAACCATCCTGCTGTTGTAAATATTAGCTAGAGTCCCAAACCTGTGTTCATCCACAGCTGAAAATAGTCCCTAATAAATGCACATTTTCTTCCTTGAACATTTGATAAAACTACACTACCCAGTTGCTCTATGAAAATACAGAGAAACCATGAAACTATATATGTGGCCAGTTCTTCTTCTCCTTTACATCTACATTAAGGACCAGTGGGCTTACAACTGTGTGTCAGATATTGTAGAGCAGGAAAGTCATGTAGTACTGAGACACAATCCAATATGTTATATATGTTTATATATTTTTGGTCTTTCCTTTTAAATTATTGACCATAAATATAGAATAATTGGAGCATTATTCTTTAACTTGAAGTAATATTTAATATTAATACAGGTCCTTGACACTGTGGCCAAAATCAGCCTGATATATTGTCAAACCAACATCTATGTCTGCCCTTTTGTTGGCAATTATACTGCAGCATAACATTAGACCATGAAACGTTGACATTAAACCTGTGTGACGGTGTTTCTCTGTTTCTCTGTCTTTTTTCTACCAGGGGTGGTCGTAATGAGCCTTGCCCAGAGCAGCCGCCCCCTCGTCGGGTGTGCGTGAAAAGGATCGTGTCCCTAACGGAGCTTGACCCCGATGTCCTGGAAAGCATGTATTCCTTAGGGTGCTTCAGAGACCGGGTCAAACTCACACAGGACCTTACAAGTGAGGAGTGAGTAAAATATAACCCATCAAACATTTCCACTTTAAATAGATAGCAATACATCAACATGCACACAATAAATATGATGGAATCTATCACGGAAAGATTCAAGCAGTTTTATAAACTTGCTTTATTTCCAACTGCATGCTAAATATTAATGTACAAATGAAAGAATCTGAAACATATGTGATCATTAAATAGAACAGACATGTCGGTTTTCCTTGTATGCATGCTGAAAACCAAAATTGCATAATTGTGTGTGTAGTTCATTTAATTTCTCTCTCTCTCTCTCTCTCTCTCTCTCTCTCTCTCTCTCTCTCTCTCTCTCTCTCTCTCTCTCTCTTTTTGTCTCATTGTGGCCAGTCAATTTCTTACATCATTAATCTGCCTGGCATGGCAGGAACAAGAGCAACAATATCAACAATGCCTCTTTTATCTGTCTCCCCGCCCATCCCTTGGGCCCCCCTCCTCTACCAAACTGATGTGGCTCCTCACTTCCCACAATGCAGCAGTAGCAGTGCAGTCCTTTTCAACAAGACGAGCCAACAAACACGAAGTGTTCACATTAGAGCTGCATGTGTCAATGCTTGATTATTAACAATAGAACGAATACTATGCGTAACGTAAAAGGGGTTGATCAGAGTGACAAACATATAATTATCATCTGTCTCCTGAACTCTATAAAGCATTTTAGCATCTTTCAGTTCATTGTTTTGGTGAATTTTTGTCCCTAGCTTCACTGTTTTGAGTCCCACAGCTGTCATCATCCTTTTATCAGCAGGAAGTAGGCAGCTGTTGTCAGTGAAAAAGCTCTGATAAATCCCTTGTATACCACCTGTCCTGCACCAAAGAGCACACAAACAACTAGCTGGTGAACAGTGGAACATTTATAAAACATAAATATTGGTCTTACTCTATATTTGTCAAGTGGCCAGAGCACACCCTGCACACAACCTGCAATTCTCGCAATTTAGCACCCCATGTTTCAGAGTGGTAAATAAAGACAACTGCACACATGTATTTGTTATGATTACACTACTTATGACCGAAAACTAGTGAGTCGACAACTTCGCTAACCAGCCAAACAGCAACTTCAGCCTTTTATTTCACGAAGCTCTCGCCCATGGCCAAAGGCCAAAGTCATTCCCAGATTTACTCTTGTCCAGAGGTTTCTTGCTTGGTCACTCTCTCCATTTCTCTTCTAATCATCAATATCCTCTTGGGTCTCTTAGTCTCTGTCAGGTCCATAGAGGCTGCTGTTCAGTTACATTACCAGCTTGCTCAGCTCAGCTCAGGTTCTGCACAACACTAATTCCACTCCCCATCAGCATTGCCCTGCACAAGTGCCTGAAAACCTCTTCTTTCCAGTGGTTCAAAACACCCGTGGTACAAACACTACAACTCTTCTGGTGTTCTGAGCTCACAAACTGAGCTAACATCAACTAACATCAACTACAGTTGGCAGCAGTTTACTTTACTGTCCATTAGGAAACCACTTACAGTTTTTACCCTTATGTACTTGTGAACCTGATGGATAGAACCAGCCGTCTGGAGATTTCTGACTACCTTGTCTTTTCCTGTGTTCTCCCAGTTTTTCCAAGTCTTGGTCAGCCTAAAGTCATCTGTCTGTCTCCTCTCTGCCTGAACTTTGGTTTCTTTGTCTCTCTGCATTGTTTTCTGCAGGGAGAACCAGGAGAAGATGATTTACTACCTCCTGTTGGACAGGAAGGAGCGATACCCCAGCTGTGAAGATGAGGATCTACCACCAAGAAATGACATAGGTGAGAACACTTGCTCTTTTAAGCCTTTAACGGTCGACAAAGAACAAGAACGAAAATTTGACTTTGATCAATTTTTCCTCCAAGACCCACCCAGGAAACGTGTGGACTCCCCCATGCTGACACGTCATGGCCGCTGTCGTCCAGAGAGGAAGAGCTTGGAGGTCCTCAGTGTCACAGAACAGGGGTCTCCAACCCCACCTCGCAGGGCCCTGGATACTAATGCACACAGCCAGAGGTACGAACCAACGCTGACATATTATGACACCAAACTCATATCACAATTACAGGTTGGAATAAGAAATTTGATAACTTGAATAACTTTAGAACAGATTCGGATTTCAGACTACAGAAAATCTTTTGATTGTTGTGCGTGAAAGTCCCATTCACCTGGACGTCTTGTTTGTTGTCTTCAAAAGGTCTCGTTCTGTCAGCGGAGCGTCCACAGGTTTGTCCTCCAGTCCCCTCAGCAGTCCCAGGGTAAGAACTTCACTCTACTGTATTCCTCTCTGTTCAACTTTTGTATAGATTTTTTGATAATGTATGGTTTGACCTGCCATCTGATGACACTTGTCAGCAATGTTACAAGAACCTCAAGAAGTCCTGGTCTGTAAAATGTGTTCTACCTCACATCACATAATCTGACTAAATGATTACACTCATGAGCGTGTGGGAATTGGCACAGAAAGCTGCACTAGCGTCCTGTTAGCAGAACTTAGCACAGTTTGTGGTTTTATTAGGGGATATGTACTCCACTATTTGTGGCTAGGAGCAGTTGTGCACATTAAGCATTTGATATAATGTGTTAATGAGTAAGCTTTGTGAGATATTTACCATTGGATAGAGCCAGGCTCGCTGTTTCTCACAGTTTCCAGTCTCTATGCCAAGCTATAAGCTATCCAGCTGCTATCTATAGCTTTTTAGTTACTAAAACACAACAGTGGCATCAGTCTAATCTAACTTTCTGCAAGATAAGCGTATTTTCCAAAATCAAATTATGTCTTTAACAATAGCCACATAATCTGTGAGCAGCTTGGTATACAGTACATTAGGACTGTAGAACTGTGGTGGAGGAACTGAGAATTTGGCTTAGGCCTTGACCCAAGCACACTCAAACCATAGTCTATTTTTACACATACAGTAAGACACATTGATCGCAAATTATAATAAATACCACTTCTGCCATCTGCTGTGGACAAGGTTTCCATCCTGTCTGCATGTACGGTACAGATCACATGTCAGAACCTGGTATCATAATTAATTCAGACTTTCCATGTCCTCCTAATGTTTTACAAGGACATCAGAAGGCTGTTCCTTATTGTCAACAAATGCATTGAAAAACCAACAATTAATGTTAATATAAAAGTATTTTCTGTATAGTTAGTGTCTGATATAGCTTATTCCTCTGTACCACAGAGCATTTTTACCAATCCCACATAAACCATCTTGCTGTTGTAAATACTAGCTAGAGTACCAAACGTGTGTTCATCCACAGCTGAAAATAGTCCCTAATAAATGCACATTTTCTTCCTGTTTGAGTAATGTTTGATAAAACTACACTACCCAGTTGCATTATGAAAGTACTACCATTAAACTATATATTTGTGGCCAGTTCTTTCTCTATTTACATCTTCAGTGGGGACCAGTGAGCTTGTAGCTGTGTGCAAAATATTGTAGAAGGGTAGGTAATCAGGTGGTACTGACACACAATCCAATATGTTGATTTTTTTGTCTTTTCTTTTCAATAGCTGACAAAAATATAGAATAATTGTAGCTTTATTCTTAAAGTTGAAAACATTTAAATATTTATACAGGTCCCTGAAGCCATCATAGTGTTACTAGTGTTACAGTTCGGTTTTGTTAGCTCTCTTTTGACTAAAAACAAAAGGCTTTCTGTGTTTCCTGTCTGTCCCTTTAAATCACACAATATAGATAATAAACATACATTGTATTTATTATCAGCAGCTTCAATATATAGATCTCAGTTGTGGTCATCAAAAGCACAAAAACCAAATTTCCTGTGATGCTGTTTTTTCTCCCTCTGATAACTATTTGTCGGACTGTCACCACTCGCCCTGCCTTTCCATCATACTGTCACATTCTCAGTCATACATATCCCCATTTCATAGACACATCATGCTGCCTCATACAAAAGTCTGTGTGCGCATGCTGACATGGACAAACAGGACTAACACACACATAAACACACACACATAAGAGTAAAGATACTGACATCCTCCATTTGCTGTATCTGGTTGAGGCTGTGTTGGAGATTTGTTTCCATGAACCATAATTCATGACCATTGCTCTCTCTCTCATCTGTCCATCCCTCTTTCCCTCCTTCTCCTCATCTCTCTCTGTCTGCCCCATCAGAGCCCGGTCTTCACTTTCAGCCAATCAGAAGTCACTCCCACCTCCACTTCCTCCTCCAAAGATCCCAAACCCGGAAGTGCCACCACCTCTCGGCCTACCCGCCAGACGCCTGACCCAAAAACCCAAACCCTGCCCTCAAAGGGCCCCACTGACCGGCCCCAGCTCCACTCCATGAAGTCCCTCCCTCTCCAGACTCCACGCTCCCCTTCTCCATCCC
This sequence comes from Protonibea diacanthus, assembly GCA_028641955.1. Taxonomy (NCBI): domain Eukaryota; kingdom Metazoa; phylum Chordata; class Actinopteri; family Sciaenidae; genus Protonibea; species Protonibea diacanthus. The sequence goes on along the minus strand of CM053994.1, from coordinate 20,360,650 downwards.
CCTCCCCGCTCCTCTCCCCCATCCCACGCTTCTTCAACTTCCCCTCTCCGTCTGTGTTCAAGTCCAAGAATGTCCACTCATCCTCTAACTCCTCTGCCACCCCTCCTCCTGTGTCGCAGGTCACGCCGCAGGGCTCACCACTGCCCACCCCTCTGGGCACGCCTGTGCACCAAATCCAACACCCTTCCTCCACCACCCCTCCCTCCTCTTCCTCCTCGTCCTCTTCTTCCAGAGCGGACGGAGCCGGAGGGGCCTCGCTGTCACTGACCCCGCCCTCCAGCCCAGGCGGCAGTGGCGGTCTGGCCGCCTCGAGCTCCGCCCACTGGAGAACAAGGCTGAACTCATTCAAAAACAACCTCCTGGGCTCTCCGCGCTTCCATCGACGTAAACTGCAAGGTAAGCGAATTTAAAGAGTTTAAACACACACAAAGCGAATGATGATGGCATGAATCCTCTCCACTGACTGGTTTGTTTCACAGCTGTAGAATGGAGTCACGTTTTTTCTCCATCCGTGTGAACTTGACAATCAGAGTTCTTCTTGTATTCACATCACAGATAGAATCTATTATAAACCTCTGCATGCCCCAGCCTGCAGCCTCAGGCTGTGTCGAGTAATGTCTGATTCTGTGATAATCTGTAATTAGGCCAATTAAATTAAGGGCTGTCATCAAAATTCACTGCCGTTTTCCTTCCCCTCTCTCTCTCCTCTTGTTCTCTGTCTGACTGTCTTTTTTTAGTCCCTACATCAGAGGACATGTCTAGTTTGACTCCAGAGTCCAGTCCAGAGTAAGTCCACACATGTCCCAGTTTGTCTTTTTCTAAGTGAAACACAAGCTTTACAAAAAGAGGTTAGAAAACAACAGTTCATTTAAAGGTCCAGTGTGTAAGATTTAAGGGGCTCTGTTTACAGAATATGGCAAAATGGTAACCCCATTTGGTGCCGGACAAGCTAGCTGGCTAACTCACCAATGACCACAGTGCAGCATTTAGCAGCTAAAGAGCCAAATAAGTGTGAAGCTCAATGCAGTGTGAATACTGGACTTCCATTCATTAGGTGGTCAGAAACACAACTCCAAATCAATGCTAATGTTGCTCTGTACAGTATCTGCTGGATGTGTAAATAGACATTCTTCTGTCTATTTTCCACTTAACATGAATGGAGAGCAGTGTTGCTTCATAATCACCAGCTGACTCGTAACTTTCAAACATATCCATACCAGTGTGTGGACATTAACCTGTTCATGACCTGTCAACCAGCTGACCACCTCAACCTGATTGAAATAATTTATTGTTCCTGCATGTGTTTGTTAAAGGGGTCATTAGTTCTCCCATGATGCAGCATTCTCATCAATGCTCAGATCTTTGTCTGCCAAATTGAACAGTATGACCAAAATGCTATAATTAGTCCGTTCCTTGACGTGCATGCCTCTGACTGAACACTATGTCAGTCATTGCAGGCCAGTTAAAAATAACACATCCAACCTGAATATTTTGTTTACTAGTTCATTCGCACTCATGTGAGATGTGTGAATGGAGTTAAGCTGATCAGACACTCGTTCATTTGCAGGCTGGCTAAGAGGTCGTGGTTCGGTAACTTCATCAGCCTGGAGAAAGAGGAGCAGATCTTTGTTCTGATTCAAGACAAGCCGCTCAGCTCCATCAAGGCCGACATCGTCCACGCCTTTCTCTCTGTGAGTACATTTGAGGTTACAACTTTCAGCATGAATGTACAGAATAATGCCATTTATGGCTAAAGGCACATATTCAGAATGTTTGCATACTTAGGGTCACTTGTTTCTTTTCACTCTTCAGATTCCATCCCTCAGCCACAGTGTGGTGTCTCAGAACAGTTTCCGGGCAGAGTACAAGTCCTCCAGTGGCCCCTCTGTCTTCCAGAAGCCTGTCAAGTTCCAAGTATAATTATATTTATTTATTTATTTATTTATTTTGTTTATTTACCCTTTCAGCCCTGAGACCCAAAGTTCCATATTCACAAATACACTTAGTGCACCTTGTGTTGTTCAATCATGCAGATACACAGTTTACATCTTATACTTGGGTAAAGTGTAGGGAAAATGTTTTTTCCTACTTTTCCAAGCAACTTTAAGGAAATTTCAAGCAGAATTCATGGTCCAAGCTGCAACCTTAAAGCCACTGTGTGTAAAATTAGAAAATGTTCAGCTTTGGTGGCCCCCAGTGGTCGTATCACAAAAACCAGATTCAGCCCAGGGACACGAATGGACTGAAAGAAACACACAGACCAGTAATGATCACATAGATGCATGAAAATCATCATAGTTCATGTATTATGTGTGAGCAAACTTATTAGATTAATTCAAGAATCTCTGTCGTGAACTCAAGGATCGTGGTCTTTTGCTTCCTCCTATAGGTGGACATCGCCTTCTCTGAGGGAGACAGGGAGCGAGAGAGGGAACGAGCAGAGAGGGAAGGAAGGAGAGAGATGGGCATCTACAGCGTCACCTTCACTCTAATAACAGGTAGGAGGATGTGTCTATTGGCTGTCGTACATAAGACATCTTTACACAAAGTTAACATCTAGATGAACATGTCCTTGTCACACTGTATCCCTATAGATAAAATCATCAGCTAAATGACTAAAAATGTATGTAATGTGAAAGTTTAACAAGTCCAAAGGGGATGTTTAAAATAATCTGTTATGACCAATAGTACATACTCATTAACTACAAATGAACACAGATGTTTTCAGACTGCAGTGAATTGCCACAACTTTACTGATTTAATTCACTCACCGCTCTCAAAGCCTGCTCTGCACCACAGACATATTTCACTCAAGAGACATTAGATGGAGCTAAAAAAAATAGTAAATATTGGAGTTACATTTGTCAGGAGGCTGGAAAAATGTCTCCAAATGAATGCTAATGTCTCTCTGTGTCTGCTGGTTAGTGGCAAAATATACAAAGCTGTTTGCTTCTGGGGTGGAGGCTTGGAGGTAGAGCGGGTCGTCCACTAATCAGAAGATCGGTGGTTCAATCCCCAGTTCGATCCCCTCCAGCCTGCATATCAAAGTGTCCTTGCTCCCAACAAATTGCTCCTGAAGGCTGCGCCATCGTTGTGTGAATGCTCAATGCCAACTCCTCAAACTGATGATCAGTTGGCATGGCATGGCATGGCAGCCAGTGCCATCAGTGTATGAATGCGTGTGAATGGGTGAATGAGATATGTAGTGTAAAGCGCTGAGTGGTCGGAAGTCTAGAAAGGTGCTATATAAGTACAGTCCATTTAAAAGGTGATAACATATGCCATGTTCACAACTTGTTTCTTCTGCCCCCAAGTGGCCAAACAAAGGATCCTGGAGGCTAAGAGTACGAGCAGTGGTCTTTCAATTCATCTTTGAGGCTATATTTGTGTTTCTGTAGCAACAATCAACCTTTAGACACAGTTTTAGTTTTTAATGTAAAGAATGCTCTCTCAGACAGTGATGGGCTGATCCTCTCTCCTCTCAGGTCCCAGTCGCAGATTCAAGAGGGTGGTGGAAACCATTCAGGCTCAGCTCCTGAGTACTCATGATCAGCCTTCTGTGCAGGCACTGGCTGGTAAGTAGCACATACACAAACATATGTAGACATGCACACACACACACACTACATGTACCAGTTAGATCAGTTGTTTCACTTCTTCTTCTCCCCGTTTTTTACCCCTGGCCCCCCAGATGAGAAGAACGGTCAGCTTTCCCGCCAGCCCAGTACTCCATCGCGTCAGAACTCCCGGCGTTCGGAAAGCGGATCTGAGCGGGAGCGTGGGGAGAAAGAGTGTGCGGCAGACGGCGGGAGCGGAAGCGGAAGTGGGAGCAGCAGCGGGACCGTCTTACAAAGGCGAGGCTCGGGGAAGGACAAGACCAGACTCCTCTCATCGTCCAACGGGACGCAGTCTCATCCCTGAAAAGAATGTTGTGGAAGAGAGGCGAGGGTCATCTGCCTGGCCTTTTTCTCTTCCTTCCCTCAATCCTTCCCACATTCTTTCCTTTCCTATTTCCTTACTTCCTGCCTTGCTTCCTACCATTATTCCAAAGCAATGGGATGCAGGAGAGGGAAGACTTTCCTTGAAGTTGATCTAGGGATATTTCCCCACAAATTGTCAAAAAAATATATACTTGTGGGGGTGGCGGAGGCAGGTGGAGCTGATCTCTAGTCAGCCTTCAAGGGCAGCTTCACCCCGGACGGACAAGTCCAAAGACAGGATGTCGAAAAAACCCCCACCTCAGCAGAGAAATACAGGAAAAACTCACCACCATGGAAACACATCACCAACCTCTGACGAATGAAGAAAGCACACGCCCCTTCCCACTGTCCAATCACATGCAACACATGGTTCAACAGGAAACCACACATCTGTCTGTTAGAATGGCACGGGAGGATACCGGCCAATGACGGAGCCCCTAAAGTCATTCTCTTTTATCATTTTCTGACCAGCTAGCCGTCACCTGGATTATCAAGTCTCCTCCTCAACACCACCTGACCAAACACGATGAGTCACATGACAGGAAGCCGCTCTCCTCTCTTCCTCTCACGTTCTAATTGAGGACAAATGTGTGTTCTCAAGCAAAGCAACAAAATGGGGTTGAGAAAGGATTGAGAATTAGATATGATTGTTAAAGTGGATATTATTTCTGAATAATTATCAAACTTCTAACTTCTGACTTTAACAGTCAAGGAGTCTGAGAGCAGAGGAAAAAACACAAAGAAATGAAGAGAGAATGGATCTGACGTGGCTTATGTAATGTAGCCCTAGGGCTAGGTGAATATCAATATAAGACCCAACTTTTTTTTGAGTGTGTGAGCAGCAGAACGTCCCACAATTATTTATGAATTACACTGATGAAGCTATGATACCGTATTGCCTTTAACGGAGGAGAAAAGTGGATAGCTAGTTAGATTTAGCCCCATTTTAAAGACACTAGTCACACCACAGGTAGAATGTCTCGCAAGTGAAAACTCCCACTAGAATAGAGGGAGATGGACAGATAGATGAGACTAAACAGAGGATAGGTAGCGACAGGTATCCAAGCAAAGGAAGGAGAAACCATGAACTAGTAGCCAAAAACTTAAGCTAACTTAAAGATGACACTGAAAGTCAGGTGTACTGAATACATCATTCATACGCCAGAGCTATGTGAAATAGTTATTGTTTGCAGTAGTTTTTCCTCTTGTACATACGGGCTGTGAAGCAGTCTCTTCACAGAAGCTAATATGAGTTAGCCTAATTACAGTAGCCATTAGCCACGTCCCACTTTGTCAAACTTTGGACATCCTTATGATGTGTGTAGGGTTCTAGTACTTTTAGCACAAAACCATGTAGGCCTATATAGTGCATATTTAAGACAAGAAATTTAAAAGGGTTTCATTTTAAAGTGAGTCAGAGTTTTCTGCTAACTCACCAAGCTAAAGTTAGCTCAATCACCTAGTTGATTTGACATTCGGTTGACAGTCCCAGCTAAGTCCAACATTTCTGTATTTTTTCTGACCAAGGTGGAGATATTGTTGCTGTCAGAAATTCCTGATATAACTGACTCAGAATTTTAGATAAAAAGCTGGCATGAAACGTGACACGAACCTACATATAGCTCCCATGACAAAGATATCCATTTATCTTGGGTAACTTGGATTGCTAAGTTGTCCAGTCCAAGTCCAAGTTAGGATATATTTTTGGACTGGATTTTGCTTTCTTTGTCTCTTGTAATGGAGTACCTTAATTAAGAGATCACATCACGCCCTGTATGGAGAGGAGGAATGACTACAGTGATCAATAACCCTTTCAATAACCTAATATTGTATGAAAGGTTCAAATCTGTCCTAACTATGAAGGGAATTAAAGTTACAGTAACTGAAGATGGATGACGATGGAATTGTGGAATTAAAATAAAGAGGCTGGTCGAACAGGACGAAGTGTTTAAGCTTCTTAGGCCCACAATTAGGCAACCGAAACCCTTCCTATGTTCCCCTATGTTCCTCTGACAAGAGACTCAGAATGATGCAGGGCAACTCAAAGCCCCCAAAAAAGCCTCTGTTTTTTCTGCCTCTCTAAAAGGAGACGAAGAGGGAGGACAGAGAGGGGCAAGTGGAAATGAACAATTGATGTTTTCACATGAAGAAAAAAAAAGAGCAAGAAAAAGAAAAAAGACTCGGGTGTGTCTGTTTGTCATGAAAATTCTGCACACATACTGCCTGGAGGGGAGAAAGGAAAAATGAAGCCACACATAAAGAATGAAAATTTGCCTGTTTTTTTTTCTTTCCACATGTTCTATTTTTAAACTGTGCTTTGGTCTTTCTGCATTTTTTAATGTTTACGTGTTTGCCACCAGTAAAAAAAAAAAGAAAGCCCGCGCTAACCATGTGAATGTCAAAAACTTTTTTGAAATGACTGCAAGAGTGTTAACATATTCTTGTTCCATATGCTTACTGAAAATGTATTTATTTATCTATTTATTTATTTATTTGACATGTATTTGTTTTTTCATGAAAAGCAGGAGATGGGTGAAGACACGGAAATGTGACTTTCAAGATGTCTGACGCTGCAGGGCAACCCAACTTTCCCTGAGAAAAACTGACAACTAACTCCTCTCTGAAAATTGATGCTGCAAAAAAAACAAAACAAAACAAAAACAAATCATCCATCTTTGTATTGTGTTTTTAGCTGCTGGAATTTTACACAATTACTTTGAAGATGTTAGTAACACACACACACACACACACACACAAAATCTCTTTTATCCAGGCTAATGATGTGGCTCTTGGAATGGCAATATCAGTTTATTGATTAGTCCACCACTTTGGTGCATACTGAAGGATTGCCATGAAACTTCCTCCAGAGGATAAATCCTCATGGCTTTAGTAATCCTCTGACCTTTCCCCTAACACCACCAGCAGGTCAAAGTTTCCACTTATCCCTTTGAACATCTCAACAGGGGGTGATTAAAGGGTACTACCATCCTTATGACTTTGGTGATGTGCTGACTTTTCATCTGGGTCAAAATTCGAAGAAAAACCTTGGAAATTTCCACTAGCCTCAGCCGCTAACTAGCAAACTGAGAAGGTGAACATGGCAACCGTTATACCTGCTGAACATCAGCATGTTAGCATTGTCTTTGTGAGCATGTTAGCATGCTGACATTGGCATTTAATCGCCACTCTGCCTCAGCACAGCCTCACACAGCAGCTAGCATGGCTGTAGACTCTCAGTCTTGTTCAGAGAGCTAAATAATTCATGAACAGCGACTGCAAACACAAATGTATTTTCATTCCCTGTTAAACGCTCTGTGTTTATTCATGCAAGATAACCCTCCACTGAAACTCTCTTCACACACACCTGTGCACACTTAACTGGAAGAGGTGAACAAGAATGGCAAGAAACACACATACGTTTGCAGTTTTATCAGCCATTTTGTGTCCTTTTATTTTTTAGTCCGGAAAATGTGGTTAGCAATTGTAACCTACTTCACCATCCTGGAATCTGTTTACACAAGTTAAGGATCCAAGTGGAAACTTATCTTTTTGAATATCCTGTCTGATAAGTGTATCATGGCCACAGGGCATGGAATCAGGAGTGTTTGAGAAAGATTTGGGGAAACTATTTGCCTGTTCTTGAGCACTCTCAACTGGTTTAACATAAACGTGTTGCCCCCCCTCTCATGTAACCATGCGTTCTTTTCCCATCCTGCAGCTCAGAGTGGGCCCCTTAGAATCCAGCAGTGAGGTGACACATGTGAAAGGTCAAGGCCAGGGAGTTGGGAGAAAGTGACACACTCACACACACAAAACAGTATCATAGCCTTTTATTATTATTTTTTTTTTTTAACACAGGGTCACAGTCAGATTCACCTTACCATCCGTGTTTAGAAAGAAAGAAGCTGGTTGGAGGATAGAGGTGGGAAGAAAGGCAACAAAACAGGCTGCTCCAGTGCTCTACTCCACTCTGAGCAGACTCTACATCAAAATCCATTCAAGGACACAACGGGACCCTAGGCATGTTTGCAGCCGGGAGGCTCCCGCGCTGCTCGCGAAACTCTCCTATTGAAAGAAATCTCACCCCTCCCTCCCTCATTATCCCCCATCCCCGCCCCCCCGTCCCCCGCCCATACACCCATTCACTTCACAGTTTCTACACCCCTGGCCATTTCACCTCTTTGTAGCTCTTGAATCTGCCCATCCATGTCCCAACTGCACATATGTCACCCCCCCTTATATAATCGCCCAATTCTACCCTTTGTATACATTTTATACACTGTATACTTCAACGCAGATGCTGTATACATTTGTATACACTCGTATGCCTGTCTGTCTCCATTGTATGCCATCCATATCTATGTAGCTGCCTCACTATCTTTTATCGACACTGTAGTCGCCGTGACATCTCTTCCTCTCATCATTATTGCTCATTCTTTCTTCTGCAGTTAGAATTGTACCACTATAATCTCTCTTGTCTCCTGCCCATGTTCCTCCACCCCACCTCCCTACCCCCACCCTGCCCCGCCACCACACTTACTCATGACCACCCCACATCTTGCGAACCTCCACCCACATGGTAGAAAAAGTCTTTTTTTCCACTCTGAGAAATTTGTGATGTCAGACAAAACTGAGGAGGTGTGTGTGGGGGTATGGGTTTCAAGAAAACTGCTAACACGATTAATGATGATGATGACAACAACGACGTAAGAGAAAATGTCTGTAGTATAATTACAAAAAGGAAAAGTGCACTGGTTATGACAATGATTATTATTGCCTGTGAGAAATAACTGACCAATAAAACAACAATGGAAAATATGTGTGGTTGCTTGTGTTTTTATGACACACTCCAAGAAAATGTTCATGTCATAGTTCTGTTGGTTGATATAAAGACTGAGGACACATCCTCCATATGTTTCTGTGGAGGTTCCTGGCTTCTTGCTTAGAGTTGAAGGGAATCTGTACAGTAAACATGAACCCACTGCTACCAGCAAGTTAGCTTAGCTTAGCTTAGTCTAAAAACTGGATGTAGGGAAACAGTTAGCCTGTCTGACAGCAACAAAATACACTTACCTTAGCCCCTTAAGCTCACTAACTAACATATTATATGTCATTTGATTAAAAAGCAAAGTGTAAAATGACACATTGTGGTTTATGTGCCTGGCAGATAACCAATACAGCCTTGAAACAGTGTTTAGATCATCATATAGTGATCAACAAAACAATGAAACTAACTGAAATTTCAATCTGGAAATTGTGTAAGTTTTTGGTGTCTGCTCTAAAATCTGGGGGGTCTGCAGTGGGAGAATAGTGGGAGATAATGGTCATGTTACAAAGATAAACATATATTGTATGTAAAATTATATTACATAATACAGCTTAAGTTTATTATTTGTAAATATTCAGAAATAAAGTGCAAATGACATCACAATGCCAATTCCTAAAGCATAAAATAAAGGTGAGATTTGATTTTTATCATAGTTTCATGTTTTTATTTCTACTTGGGAAACAAGTAGGACTAGTTGAAGGGCTACCCTCAGGCTAAATCTGAAGGCTCGCTGTGATGCTGCCCGTGACTGTGAAAGAGATTTAATTTAATTTAATGTCAAAATATGAAGACTTCGGAAATATAAATAAAAGTAGTTCCATATGTAAGTTTGAGCAGGACTTGTTTGACCTACTTTTTGTTTTTTAAATGTATCTTCTCTTTGTGTTAGAAGTAGGTGTGTCTTCTATTAGCTGACGTTTACGTAATGCAGAGAGAGGCACAAAGAAAGAGCTCTACTCTTGGACACCAATGGAGCATACTGAACAAATTTTATATATTTATCATACTCGTTGCATTGCATATACATTAACCTCACAGCGCACACAGCATTGTTGTCAAAAAAATGTATTGTCTAAATTTATTGTTTCTTCTATAAATGCTACAATTTGTGTTAAATTTAATAATAATAATAAAGCAATCCAACCCTAGCTGGTTGGATCTCAGCTCACTTCAAACATAGTTGTTCAGGTCTTTCAAAAAAAAAAAAAGAATCTGGACCAAGTGGCCACCTCCATGACTGAAGCCAATGTAGAAGGGCAAAAAACTGTAATTCTTCAAGTTGTCGCTTGAGACAGGCTGCAGAAGTGAGTCAATCTCCATAAATGCCCATATTAAAGCTTAAAGTTACACAAAACGAACAGCATTGCTGCTTTGACTGACAGGTAGGTGCCATTACAGATGGCTTATTAGAGCACCCAGGTGTCATTCGGCTGCTTCAGGTCCACCAATGATCCACGTCTTTGCTGATATTTAGATTAGTGTGTGTGTGTGTGTACATACATACACACTGTTGTATTCTCTTATCTCATGTTTGTTCACACATTTTATTAAATCCTGTGATTGAACTACATACAAAGGCTACACACTGGATGCATACATAGCTATCTTATCCCATTTCATGCAATCATATCTTATCTGCATATCTTATGTCTGTGCTAAAGTTCATGGTCACGGCTGCAGCGTAGGCGTCAAAGTTAACGCTCACATTTAGACAGTATCGGCCCGCCATGTTCCTCTCTTAGTGCGGAGTGACTCCTCTCGTGGTGCTCACACGATCTTCGCCTCTGGCCTCAGCACAGATTGTGGAAGAGAGAGTCTTCACTGAGAGCGCTCGGAGGAGACCGAAGGAGTGCAAACAACGTTTTAACAACTTTTTCACCAAAAGCTCATCTAAAAACACTTCAGGTACATTTTCTTTTAATATATTTTAATGGTATTTTAAAATGATCGAATTGGTTCAGCTCAGTTTAATCTAAACCGGTCCATTTTCTCTCTGTCGACTCTGTGCATCGTTTTGGTGGGAGTTTAGGCTGTGCATGAATGGATGCCTGTGTGTTGAACAGCAGGATAATACACAGGCTACTGTGCTACATGCTAATGCACTGCACTTCACTTGTTGTAGTTACGTAATGTGTTGAATGTCCTGCTTGAATGTTGTTGTGTCGGTAGCTGTGGGTTGTTCCACCTCACAGGAACAGGATGATGTGTAGTGGTGATGGGAGAGCGGCATGGTTGCATCGCACAGAACTATTTCTCAAAGCTAAACTGGTTTAGCTGTGCCACATTCAAACAGGTCCTGAGATTAGTTTGACTTGACTTTGTAGTGAAGGGGGCGACCCACTCAAATAACATGCTGTGGGCTGTCTGGCTGTTTATCGTGTAAATTCGCCGAATTTAGAGGCAAAACAACGTGACGTCACGCAGGTCATTTATGTTAAATGTAACATAATCCTGAACGTGAATCATAGGAAGGTAACATCTGAGTAATCTCAAGTTGCCAGATAGAATATGGTGTTAGCCAGATATTTTAGCTTTTTAATGAAAACAAAACAAAGCAAAACCTAAAGATTAAAAAAAAAGGTTTGAGTGTTTTAAATACACACGCAGTGTAGCTTCCCACAGCCTCGAGTAACAGTAGGGCTCCATACATTGGCGCAGAACAGTACAGTAGATGATGCTACGTCTCATTAAGCTAATGTATGGTCATTGCCTGATGCAGCGCACGCGCGCGTTTTTCCCGCCGCGTCCGCGTGCTCGATCTTTCTTTTGTATAAACTTGTCAGCCTTCACTCCGCCATTAAAACCCGTTTGTTAACGCCTTCACATAGTTCCCTAAATTAGCTTGACCAGAATCTGCTACTTCTTAATCCTAACTTAACTTAACTTAACTTAACTTAACTTAATCCTTAACTTAACTTAACTTAACTTAACTTTGTTTTTAAATGTGTCTTAGCAGAGCAAGACATTCTTTACCGAAGAAGAACCCACTGTTAGGCCTAATGTTTGAACAAAGTGAAGAGTTAAAGTTGTATGACTCAGGTTTCTGCTGAGGTCTGTGAAAGGTCACAGGTCTGCCTCAAGTTACTCAGCAAATCAACAATGTCCATGGTGACTAAATATTTGCAGCCTGAGTAATTTATGGCAACAACAAGTGGATTTGATTGACTCCAGTTTGTGCTCTCCCATTGATTACCTGAGTTACAGCTCAGCATCCAATATTCAAAAACATACCAGGCAATATTTCTGAAGACCAACTGAAGTGAAAACACTGTCAGGTTCAGTACTAACAGATAATTGCTTGCCTCAGCATAGTGAATGAGTTCATTTAATAATTTAAAATGAGACAATAATTTTGAATTGAATTTACTTAAGGCTAAACATAGAAGCTTGTATTATATATATATGAAATACATAATATGATCTTGTCTTGTGATCAGTCATATGGGTATGAAATTGTCTGAATTCTGAATGTGTAAAAAATAGTGTCAAAAATATTTTAATTTCACCATGAAACTGAGGCTTAAAACAAATAAAGTAAACACTGACCATGATGGCATTTTTCTTCCCATTTTCGAGCAGTTTCATATGACTTCCCAGAAGGTTCTGTAACAGACCATCTGGTACATCAGGCTAGCTTGTTTCAGTGTTTTATTTAATTGTGTTTGCTCGTGTTATGGTGGCAAATCTGGCTATTTACATGGAGATTATGATCTAAGGCGAATTTCAGTCTGTTTTCACTGTAGATCGTGGACTAGCGGATCTATGGTATGGAACAAACTGATAGAATGGATGATCGGACGTAATTCCTCTACATTGCTCTCTTCCTTGTATTGTAAACGATTGTGTGAGACTTAAAGTGTCTTTTTAAGATCATGTTATCTTGGAGCTTGTGGTTACAGCTGCAGAATGGGAACATTAATTGACTATTTCAAATCAGGCTATCATCTACAGAACATTTAAAAAGATATATAGACAGAAAGATAGATAAAGAAATAGCTGCAGTTTCTGTCTTGTGTCATTCATAAATAGACATATCATACCTGGCTAACTGGAAAATGGAAATACAGCCTCAACTTGAGAAACTAGTTGTGCATCTTTTATTGTGCAACATTGTGAACATCATATCCTTCAGATGGTCTCTGGAAACACTTTCAGATCAGTGTTTTTAAATGTCTCCTGCCTATACAGTGTTTTTGAGTAAACACAGATGCTCTGCAGTGGAATGTAGCTGCTCAATTTAGATGAGATGACGCCAAGTGTCCGTCCCAGACACAGCTCCAGGATATGTATACAACACCTTTTAAAAACTAGGCTTCATTTCAGCACCAGCCACCAACTGCACAGCTGAGCGCTCGTCAACATGCCCACACCTCTCCTCTCTTCCATCCAGTCTTTTCTTAGTTGTCTTTTTCAGTTCTCTCTTCATTCACTTACACACACACACACGCACACACACACACACACAAATAGCTGTGGTAAGTGAGAAATAGGCAGCACCAATTGCCTGGCTGCATAGAGAGAAAGGAAGCAATGTCAGAGGTCCGCATGCAGAGCTTTCATGTTGACCTACTTCTTTACAACTGTAAATCGCAAGGCTGACATGGCATCAGCCTGTATGTTCATCTGCAACAGCTGTGCATTACTCTGCCTTTACAGGACTCAACAAAGCAAGGCTCCAAGACACAATAAACACACACTGCTCCAGGCGGATGACTGGACAAATCTTTGTAGTAACTTAGCATCTGTTCCTGACAGACATGTTTCATCTGAGTCGTTGTTGTCTATGAAGCCAATAGGAATTAAGCAGCGCAGCAATAACTGAAAGTTTCATTAGTTTATCACGTGGTCTACTTCTGGATAGGTTACACATGAGGTAAAGGAGTGGAAGGAATCCAGAAACAAAACCAAACCAGCAGTGACACTCTCGCATTTTCTGTCCAATCAGCTGATTAATAGCCTTTGGCAGCCACGTTCGTCTGGTTTTGCTTTCTTCGTTTAGTCACACAAAAGTGTATTTGCCTCAAATATTCCTCCACTGCGTTCATCGTGACATGAACTGCATCCTACTTTCTTTGCACACTAACCCGTTCAGTAATGATAATGCATTATGTCAGTCATGAAATAAACCTAATATAGGATGATGAAAGAGAGGTCTTGCATCACCCCGAAGTTTATTTCATGATAATGACCAGTCTGGCTGTACATAATCATGTGATTAGTACACTTCCGCTATGCGAAGACGAAACAAGAGAAACATTTAGTGACACATTATTGATTTAAAAATAACTTAATTAATTTAAAATAATTCTGCTGCTATCTACAGTCCTCCAGAATCGGCGATTGATACTGCATCCATTAGTAACAGTCGTTTCATTGTGTGTTATATAGAAATAACAGACTAAATGCCATATTTCCATCAGTATCGAGTTTAAACAAAGCCGTGGGATTAACATGCCTGACTTACGCCGAGTTAGGTGTCCAGTGAATGTCAATTGTTGACATTCTGTGCACAGATTTGTGGTTCACTCTTTGTCTAACCAGCATGAACAACACTGAGAGGCTGAAACTGAAGCAGGTAAACACTGAATCCAAGCCATTGTTAGGTTAAATTATTTATAATAGCCAGCTTTTCCTTGTTAAAGCGTTGCATGTCGCAAAAATAACAGCTTGAAGGAAATATTTATGACACGCAGGAATGACTTCACTGGCTTTGAAGTTTTTGACACTTTTTTCACACAACAAAATGAGGTTAATATGAAAATGAAAGCCAGTACCATTACTGTTGGTGTTTACACATCTTCTCCTTACAGTCACAGTCTTATACTTCTCTGTCCACATTTCATTCATTGGGGATCTTTGTCTGTACAGTGTCCATTTCATTTACATTGAGCTTCTTTTTTGTATTTATTCTATCCAGCCTCTTTGTGTAGGGTATTCCAATATATAGGTTTCTAAAATTGCTTCCCTTATGAGCAGCCAGTAAAACCCAACCACACACTTACTGTATGGTCTTTAGCATTTTCCTCCTTCCCTTGGGGATTACAGAACACTACAGAACAGTGCAACTATCTCTTTGAAGACTTACTGTCTAGTGTGTCAGATTTGGGGTGCTGTATTTAGATTATGGCATAAATGATAATACCTATAACTATGCTTTTCTATAGTGTATAATTACATGAAACAATAGTATGTAGAATAAAAATAAAAATAGAATCATAGTTTTAAGCATCTCTTCCCAGAATAGACAAACTAAATAATAACCTCTATATAGGTCATCTACATTTTTGCCACTGTAGTTTCCCTCTTTCATACTAGGAGGAGATGGTGAGGTGATAGGCTGCAATCAGCAACCACACCTATGCTACTAAGTCCTCCAAACTGATCATTTAAAATTTAAATTTGCACCATTTTGAGACCCTTCTTCTTGTAGAGTTGAAAGATTCGTAGTACTCCCACGCCTGAAGCACTCACACTAAATATGGAGCTAACCGCAGTTTGTTCCTTGGGCTATTGCTGTAGAAACATGGCCATTCAAAATGGCAGACACCATGATAGATATAAAGACACATTCTAAGGTAACAAAGCACAGTAGTTCTTATTCTTCTAGATAGGGTTTCATTAGTGTTGCAGCTACCATAGTTTATCCTTGACACCAAAGAGGAGAGGGTGTACATCTCAGTATAGCTGTGCAGCAGTGTTGTGTTCTGACTTGAGTAATTCAATAAAGGAAGAATGTTCTACTGTATGTTGTATTTTTCTACTTGTGGAAGCAAAATTGTGTCCATGAAACAAAAATCTGAGCAGGTAACTGGATTTGAAGGATCTTCCTGCTCACACAATCCTTTACATAAACAGAGCTGGAAGTCTTGTTATATGAACCTGTGTGATATGACTAGCAATGTGTCATATGTCATTGTTTTCATTTATATATCACAAAAACATTCCCAGGTAAGAACATGTCATCCCATGATAAAAACGATAAATCTCATTGATGACATATATATGTGCATGACACACTTGCAGCCCAACACGCATGCTGACAAACATGGCAGAAGGCGGAGCAGTTACGCTAGGCAGCAAGGAGCTCTTTCCTCACGCTCCGCCACCAATCAGAAACTCAGATCGGTCAAACCTCACGTTCACATCTTTATCAGAGAATAGTTTGAAGGTGGGGTAGGAGATGTTTTCTGGAGCATTTTTCACCATATTGCTTGAAAACCTCTTCACAACTCCATTGCAGCCAGTAAAAATAGAAGGTTTGTCAAAAACGGCCATTTGAGTCCAGTCTAGAGGGCTGTAAATCATGGGAAAACATCATCCAATCACGCTTGATGGGGCTGTTTATATGATTGATCCTGACACGCCCATCAAACTTCAGTCTGGCTTTCTCCTCCCCCATCTTCACGCTCACCCATTCGCGGAACAAATAGAGACCCTTCCATTACTTTGAAGGCGTGGTTTCGAGGGGAGGTCTGAAGAAAAGGCCTGGGTGTGTATTTTCAAAATATAGCTTGCTGGAACTGTTTTCCCAATATCTCCTACCACACCTTTAAGTCTCACACCTTACCATACTGCTATCAGAGACATGCATTCCTCCATGCTGTTTATCTGCAGTATCATGCCAGAGCTAGTAGTAGCTAGTGAGTACTTAATAACTATAAAGTCAGACCAGGCAGCAGGATAAATACTAATAATATTAACTGCATGCAGTACTGTGTTTCCTGAGCTGAACATCATTATTCTATCCATAAACTCAAACCCTGCCACAAAGACAAATGACTTTCCATTAAATTTACCATTACCTCTTCACACAACATTCATTTCCCTAATTAGTCATAAAGTAATAAAAGGGCAGCGATCTGTGAAAAGAAGGATGTATTCAGACACACTGGCTCTTTGTACCTTATACTTCCTGGATACAGTTTGTGGATGTTTGTTTTGATATTCCGCAGCCAGACACAAAAGCAATCATTTACCACCAAGCTGCCTGCTGAATGTGGACATTTATCTGTCCGTATTTTAAAAAGCACTTCCACCCGGTCTACTCATTAAACCCTGCTGTATAACAGTGTCACTTGATAGGATTGGACTCAGCAGAGGATTCAGTGAGACAACAAATATTCCACTGACACATTAAATTACTCCAATATTGTCACACAGAGCTGCTCTTACACTAGCCCTACATTATAAACAAACTTAGTTATCCTCCACACTCCCGCCAGTTATTGAACATTTTAAGCTGTTCAGTTGCTGAAGACAAAAATATATATTTTTTTTCAAGCATTATAGAGATGGCGGAGGCCCACTCAGGCAGTGGCATTCCAGTTCACCATAACACCAGAGGGGATTGACCTGCAGCTACAACCTACCAGGCTCCTCAACCAGATCTACCTGTCCGTGTAATGGTCATGGAAGAAACGTAGTCAGCCAGATGAGGGTGAGATGATGGATGATGGGAACCACTGTGTGTGTGTGTGTGTGTGTGTGTGTTGAATTGTAGGAGGTGTAGGATGTCATTCTTGTCTGCTGAGAGTGCATGGTGTAAATTCCTAACTCTACAGGTGACATGTACTGACCTGACTGACTTGGCCTTTGCTGTGCATTTAAAAGACAATATATGTTGACTGTGTTCAGTCCCGGCCTAACCAACTTGGCACCCCAGGTAAGATTTATGTGGTGTTTATATATATATATATATATATATATATAAACAAGTGGTGGAGCTTGAACAGGAAGATTGATGATTTCCTATTCTGTACATGTATCATAGACAATACAATTATTTGATTAGATTAGATTCAATTTTATTATCACTACAGGAAGCAGATTGCAAAGAAGCAGTAAAATTCAGAACATAACATGATAATGCTAAGTTGTTATAAGTATGTATTAACATGAATGATGTGCACTTTAACACTGATGTAAAGTTTAACACTATAAACACACTTTAGACAATATGAACTGTAACACAAAATAAGCCTTACCACTCAAATAAAATGAAGTGTTGGAAAATGAAACATTTTTACTGACTAATACAAGCAGAGCAAATGTTAGCTAACCACAGATCTACTCTTTACAAAATGAGCCTGAGAAATGTAAGGAGAAGTTACCAGCATTATTATTTCTAGATGTTAGTCGCTTCCTTAACATTACCCGACATTAAAAACACACTGCTTCTATTGATTATCAAACCGTGTTAGACTAAAAGTTACTATCATTCTACAACAGACAAATAAATACATGACATCATCTTACTGGAAACCTCTCTTTGTCGCTTTCTTTCTTTCTTCCCGGCACCAGAGAGATTTAGGTGCTTTCACCTCGCTATGTTGTCCATAACGCAGGTGAGCACGCAAAACTGAGAGCAGTCTAATCCAGACCTGGGCAAATTGTTCCACAAGTGGTCGTGTGGCTGCAGGTTTTCTTCCAACCAAGCAGCAGTAGCACACTGTAGACTTGACTCATTTAATCAACTGATCTCAGTCTTCAGACAGTTGATTGGCCAAAGTGTGTGCTCTTGGTTGGTTGGAAAGAAAACCTGCAGCCACACTGCCCTTTAGAAACAATTGCCCAGGTCTGGTCTAATCAGTCAGAGGAGGGGGCTTAGAAAGTATTATTATTATTATTATTATTACATATTATTAGTAGTAGTAGTAGTAGTAGTAGTAGTAGTAGTAGTAGGTTTTCATATGAAATTAAATTAACATGGACTTATTTTTTCATATCAAGAAATAATAGTACCACAAGTATAAGAAAAGTGAGTTACTTCCTTTTTTTTTTTTTTTTCTTCCCCCATTTCTGGGGGATTTCCTTGGATGGAAAGTCCCCTTAGCATTTGCCTGTACTGCCTATGCCACGGGCCAGCTCTGACTGTGTTGGATACAATAAATGTTCTACTTTCAAGCCATCCAAAGAAAAGGAGCATCAGTTTTTTCATTGGTCTGCTGTAAAAGGAGGGAAATATTAACAATAATCACAATGTGTCCTGCTTTCTTCTTCTGTGGTAACAGAACCGGGTGATCAAGGGCGCGTACCCTGCCAGCCCTTCCTCCTGGCTCTTTGTCGTCATAGCGATCCTGGCCACCATGTACATGCGCTCGGATCCCAGCATGGGGCTCATCACCAAGATACAGCAACACCTGCCACTGAGGGGTACAGCCATACACACACACACACACACACACACACCTCTTAGCTCCTTAAGACAGATGGACAGATGATGCATCTTAATTTCTGTGTATAGATGGAAGCTATGGCTCATGGTTCTCTGTTAATCTGTTACATAAATCCAACATTAAAAACTGGCAGATTTTTTGTGTTATATTTGAGAAGATAACACTCGCGCTGGTCATCCACAAATCAGATGGTCGAGGTTCGATCCTGCTCCTCCAGTCTGCATGTTGAAACTTTGAGCAAGATACTGAACCCCAAATTGCTCCTTCTGGAAAGCTGTACCCTGGTTTGACTATGTATACATGGGTGTGTATGAATGGCTAGCCTCAAACTGATGAGCGGTTATACCTTGTATGGCAACCAATGCCATCAGTGTATGAATGTGTGTGAATGGATGAATAACCTATGCAGCCTAAGTATACAGTTGCATGAAAAAGTATGTGAACGCTGGATTACTTCTGATTTCTGCATAAATTGGGCATAAAATGTTCTTGATCTTCATCTAAGTCACATCACTAGACAAACACAGTCTGCTTAAACTAATACTGAACAAAAAATGATAAGTTTTCATGTTTTTATTGAACACAACATGTAAACATTCACAGTGCAGGGTGGAAAAAGTAAGTGAACCCCTAGGCTAATGACTTCTCCAAGAGCTCTTTGGAGCCAGGAGCCAGCCAACCTGGAGTCTAATCGGTGTGATGAGATTGGATGTGTTGGTTAAAGCTGCCCTGCCCTATTAAAAAAAACATACCAGTTTTGAGTTTGCTGTTTTCAAGAGGCACTGAACCATGAAGAACCATGAACCATGCCTCGCACAAAAGAGCTCTCAGAAGGTCTATGATCAAGAATTGTTGACTTGAGTTGACTTGCATGAAGCTAGAAAGGGTTACAAAAGTATCTCTAAAAGCCTTGATGTCCATGTGTCCACGGTAAGACAGACTGTCTACAAATGGAGAGAGAAAGTTCAACACTGTTGCTACTCTGCCTAGGTGTGGTTGTCCTGTAGAGTAAGATTACTGTGAGAGCACAGCGCAGAATGCTCAATGAGGTGAAGAAGAATCCTAGAGCAGCTAAAGACTTACAGAGACCTCTGGCACATGCACGGAGGAAGCCATTGCTGTCCAAAAAAATATTGCTGCACATTTGAAGTTTGCAAAAGCACCCGGATGTTCCACAGCACTACTGGCAAATTATTCTGTGGACAGATGAAACCAAAATTGAGTTGTTTGGAAGGAACACACAATGCTATGTGTGGAGGAAAAAAAAGGCACAGCACAACACAGCATCAAAACCTCATCCCAACTGTGAAATATGGTGGAAGGGGGCATCATGGTTTAGGGCTGCTTTGCTGCCTCAGGGCCTGGACGGATTGCTGTCATCGGCGGAAAAATGAATTCCCAAGTTTATCGAGACATTTTGCAGGAAAACTTAAGACTATCTGTCAACTGAAGCTCAACAGAGGATGGGTGATGCAACAGGACAACGACCAAAAGCACAGAAGTAAATCGACAACAGAATGGCTTCAACAGAAGAAAATACGCCTTCTGGAGTGGCCCAGTCAGAGTCCTGACCTCAACCCGATTGGGATGCTGTGGCATGACCTCAAAAGAGCGGTTCACACCAGACATCCCAAGAATATTGCTGAACTGAAACAGTTTTGTACAGAAGAATGGTCCAAAATTCCTCCTGACTGTTGTGCAGGTCTGATCTGTAACTACAGGAAACGTTTGGTTGAGGTTATTGCTGCCAAAGGAAGGTCAACCAGTTATTAAATCCAAAGGTTCACATACTTTTTCCACCCTGCACTGTGAATGTTTGCATGTTGTGTTCAATAAAAACATGAAAACTTATAATTTTTTTGTTCAGTATTAGTTTAAGCATTAGTTTAGTCTAGTGATGTGACTTATATAAAGATCTTTATGACCAATTTATGCAGAAATCCAAGTAATCCCAAAGGGTTCACATACTTTTTCATGCAACTGTATAAGCAGTTTGACTGGTCAGAAGACTAGAAAGGAGCTATATAAGTACAGTTCATTTTCCATTTAGGTGTTCACAACAGATAAGTTAATTCGTTTAGTTTTAAACTATTAATTCATCATTTTCAAATTTGAACATTTTCTACTTTCTTTCATCTTCTATGACAGTAAACTGAATATATATATTTGGGTCATGAACAAAACATTTATGGAATTGGAGTTGGGAAAATAGTTGGGAAACATATTCCATGCATCCAAACATATTCATATAAACTTTTCTATGTGCTGTCTTAATTTAAATGAAATTATTTTCTAAGTTTATTAGCTCCAATGTGTAAAAGAATGGTTTGTGCAATAAACTACAGCCAGATATTTGCAGATATTAGCTTAGATCACTGTTAACAATATACAATACAAAGAAAAATAACAAATCAAAGCGACTGGACTGGCTTATGTATCATTATCAAATATCAATGCAGCATCAGCTTCATATTTTTGGTGGAGCTGAACTTGCTGCCAGCTGACAGTTCAGTCATGTGTGACTAACAGTCAGGATGAAGAAAGATTTGGGCAGATCCAAACAAACTGACTTCATAGTAAATACAGCAGATGAGTCATTCTGGGTTAATGTGGGTGTGATGCCTGCACCACCTGAACTCTCCCCTACTATGATACAAGTCTATTCACTATTCACTCACTATTAACTCTGGCTGTTGATATTTACAACATTGCTGACTCACTGTCTACATCATAGTCACACACACACACTCACCTGCCACATTCCTCCATAATAATAAGATGTAGCAGACTCATGTCGCCACTTGAAGTAACAGCTCCAGTTTAAAGGCCAGTCTGCTGACCAGGAACGTGACAACCAGACACGTACCTCTGTTAATGTATACTCATGGGACGCCTTGCTCCGTTATATCATTTAAACCACTGATTCTCGTAAAAGACTCTTTGTCATCCCTTTAAAAGTGTTTGTTTGTCCCTCACAACACTGAGGAACATTCAGCAAAAGAGTGTCTGCTGTGGCAAGTCAGTGATCAAATGTTACACCTTAAAGCAACACAGCATATAAATCAGTATCTTTTTAATTTAGTGCTCCCAGTTTCAGAGTGTAATCCCCCTATGGTAAATATGTTCAGCTGTACACATGTATTTGTTCTGATTACATTACTTATCATCAAAAACTAACGAGCCAGCTAATATTACTTATATTATTAATATTACTAGTCCAACAGCAGTCAGCCCAGCTCGGCATCTGTCTTTCAGCCTTTTATTTCACCAACCACTAAAAGTCAGTCCCACATTTACTCTTGTCCAGCAGTTTCTTGCTCTCTTACTCTCTCCTTTTCTCTTCTTAGCTTCCTCCATCAACATCCTCTTCTGTCTTTTCTCCTCTGTCATTATGTCCGTAGAGGCCCTGTAAACCTCCTTGTCTTCCTGATGGTCCAAAACGACTGTTGTACAAACACTAACACTCCCCTAGTGCTCTGAGGTCACAGTCCAGGCAGCTTAGCTAACAGACTGAGCTAACATCACCTAACAGCAGCTAAAGCTGGCAGCAGTTTACTTCACTGTCCATCAGGAAACTCTGTAAATCACAGAGAGCTGAGGCAGAGCAGCCGGAGGACATCAGAGGGAAAACCAGAAAACTTTTTCTCCATAAAATATGATCCAGTTTGACCAACATCAGTCAAATAGCTGGTGGTGTGTGACTTAGTGCTGTAAAATGTCAAATAGTCCTCATGGTCAGTCGTACCCAGAACAGAGTTAGTGTGAGAACAGACGTACCAATGACAGAGACACCATTCACCTGATTACAAGTCAGTGTAGGGCTGGGCGATGTGGACCAAAAGTCATATCTCGATATTTTTTAGCTGAATGGCGATACTTGTATATATTGATATTTTTTTCTGTGGCCGGATAATTTTATACATCTGTTATTAATGGCCTGCCTGTAAATCGCACTCCCACCACTCGTACTACAAATCCCACAATGCACTGCAGCAGCTGACACACAGGTCAAGACCTGTGCACCACCTCTAACCCTGCTGCTTTGATTGGTAACACACTAATCAGTGGTCCAGTGTTGACAACTTAGCGACTTTTTCTGGAGTTATTGGAGACTCTGACGTGACAACGTCAACAAGCAGGAGACCTGGACAGGGAGAGAGGAGAAATAAAAGAAAACTGGCAGCTCAAGGGAAGAAATGTATAGTCATTTTAACGCAAAATAAATGATATCGACATGAACCATATGGTCTTGTGCTATATCGCGTTTGACTTAGGGCTGGTCGATATCAATATTTTAATCTATGTCGATATATTTTCAGTGTCACATCAGCATGATTTAAAATCTAATACATTGTTTCTATTTTCTGCTTATTTCACTTTAAATGCCTTTTTATCCTTTGTATTTAAAGTGTAATGAGTGAAATGAATATTTCTTTGTCATTGTGTCACGTTATACTGCTTCCTGCTTTGTGTAATTCTGAAACTCTGTTTCAGAGTCACTTCCTCTTCTGGTCAGCAGATGTTGCTGTTGCACTTTCATGGTGTTCACGAGTGTTTCCTCACGAGAGAACTTGCATTCATTATTATTCACAGATGTCTTTCTCTCACATTTTGTTCAGAAATCTGTTATTGAGCACCTTCAGCTAGGAATAATGTACTGTAACAGTTTCTCAGATGTGTTTGTTTTTTGTCTCTTCCTTTCAGCTCCAGATAACATAAAAATGCCTTAAGACGTGCACTAACTGTTCTTTCTCCTCCCTCTGTGTCCAGTCTCCATGTGTCGCTCAGTGCCCAGGGGCAGACCATGTTGTCAGCACTGGTCTTCAGCACTCTGCTGTGGCTCTCCCTCATCCTCGCGCTCAGATTCTGCCTCAAACTGCTGCTCTCCTACCACCAATGGATGTTTGAGCAGCATGGCCGAGTCTCCAATGTTACCAAAGTCTGGGTGGTATGCCACATTTCTACTTCTACTTCATATCCAAGGCTACTCTGCAGAGGTCGCTCTGGGCTGTAGAAACAAAGTTGAACAAAGTTTCAGTGGTAGTCTTAACAGTCATAGTAAATCTAAAACCATGCAAAGGATGTTATAATCCCAGTATAATATGTTCTGTTGTGTTCTCTTCTGTTTCTCTCAGACTCTGTTGAGGTTATTATCGAGCAGGAAGCCTCTGCTGTACAGTTATCAGACCTCTCTACCTCACCTGCCTGTCCCTCCCATCAAAGACACACTGAGCAGGGTGAGTGGACACACACATTACCTTCACATGCAGTATAAAGTGTGTTAACACTGTGATCTCAGGAGCAGGTTTCGATTGATGCCCTGTGTTCTGTCTCTATCTCAGTACCTGAAGTCAGTGCGCCCCCTGTTGACAGATCCAGAGTTTCAACGAATGACTGAACTGGCCAATCACTTTGAGACTAACCTTGGAAACCGGCTCCAACGTTACCTTAAACTCAAAGCTCTGTGGGCCACCAACTATGTGAGTGTACTCAGTCACACACTAAATTTGATCCCATTAGTCGGATAATCAATTAGTTTAATCGTTTATATCATTTCTTTTGGCAAAATGCCACAAATTCTTTTCTCACAGTAAAGTGAATATTCTTTTTTATTTCCTAATGTGGTGAACAAAATGTCTTTGGATTTTGACTGTTGATAGTCTAAAACAATGAATCTGAGTAGCTCAAGTGGACTTTTGGGAAAAGATGAAATCTGTCCAAATGATTTATTACAAAATTTTTTTTAGCAGAATATAGATATTAAATATGTACAGAGAAATTAAACATTTGTAGCACAATTAAATATTTGTAGCACAATTAAACATTTGCATAGAAATTAAATATGTACAGAGAAATTAAACATTTGCATAGAAATTAAATATGTTACTGTGTTAAGAAGTTAACCTGTGCTAACATCTGTACAAATAGAAAACTATATAAAAAGTGGAAAATAAAAGTAGAAATAAAAATGTTTTATAAAAATATGAAATAGAACTACAAATGGGGAGAAAGAACTATGAGCAATAGGATTAAAGGTGGCTTAACATGCAACAAATGGGTGCTCCACAATCCCATTTTTTAGTGAGGGTTTGCACAATGCTCTGCGCACATAGACACATGTCACGTTGTCCCTCAGCTCATTCCATTATCAGTGGATAAAATCCTGTAAATCCAGTCTCAAGAAATACAGCTTCAAATCTTTTTCTAATCTTGAAGAGTAAAGATAACAGGGATTATCAAAACTAAAGGTAGAAGTCACAGCCGGATGATGCAACATGAGGATTTTATCCCATCCCTCCTCTATGTTCCTTTGTTGTTTTATCCCGTCCCTCCTTTGTTCTTTGTTAGTTAGTCATGCATTGACACTGTTGGTGTGATTAAATAGTGTCGACAAGATGGATTAATTTGTGATTAATTCAGTAAAGGTAAATACAACCTTTTTATGAACATTGTTCAGGTTTGGCGCCTCCTCAGGTTTTTGTACTTTTTGATTTGTGCACACTAACGTGAGTAATGAGGCCTGATCCTCCTGATGCACTGCTAACATCTGTGATCAGTGCTTCATCAGGACTTCTGCTCACTCACGTTTCTTTTAAACACTCAGTACTAAGTGTGAATAGTTTTGTTTTGTCCTCCTTCATATTACCCGAAGCACAACTTGTCCTGTTTTTGGTTCCAGGTGAGTGACTGGTGGGAGGAATACATCTACTTAAGGAGCCGAGGGCCCATCATGGTTAACAGTAACTACTACGGCATGGTAATCAGATTTTCACAGCTCAGAAAAGATGGAAATAAAGTCAGAAAAACTTTTTACTTCATATTGTGTTATCGCTGCTTTCCAGGACTTCCTGTATGTGACCCCGACACCGGTGCAGGCAGCCAGGGCGGGCAACACCATTACTGCCTTGCTGCTCTACCGCCGCAAGGTCAACCGGGAGGAACTCAAACCGGTAAGACCATTCCCATCAGCACCCAGCTATACCAGGTGTTTAGTGCCAGTCGGCAAATGGTCCTTCAGTGATCACTCTCGAAGGAAAAATCATTGAAACAGTCAACTCCTATAAATACCTAGGCATTCTAATCAATGATTCTCTGACTTTTAAACCACATTTACAATGTTTGGTAAGAAAACGGAGGCTTAAGTTAAGTTTCTATTTCAGAAACAAATTGTGTTTCTCTTTTAATGTAAAAAAGAGGCAACTACTTGCTACAACATTTTTACCTTTACTGGACTATGGGGATCTTTTGTACATGCATGCCCCTGCTCAGGCATTGCATATGATTGATACAGCCTATCATGCATCACTCAGGTTCATCACAAACTGTAAATCCTTGACTCGCCACTGTGAGCTTTATGCTTGGGTTGGATGGCCTTGTTTAGCACTGGTATATTTCCATATGCAAGGCAATTATCGGGTTGCTTCCATCATATCTCTGTTCTTTTATTTCTAGAAAGTGTGATGGACAATATTCGCTGCGTTCAAGGGGCTTTTATATTTTATCTGTACTAAATGTTCGTACTGAGCTAAGGAAGAGGGTGTTTGGATACTCAGCACCCTCTGACTGGAATGTTTTACAGAATGTTTTAAAACTCAAAGAACTGATCTCTTTGAATGCTTTTAAATTCATGTTGAAAGACCTAGAGACTGAATCATTGAGGTGTTGTTTTAGCTGATATTATTGATTTCATGGCTTGTATTGTACTTTAAGCATTTTTAGACTACTCTGTGTTGTAATATTGTCTGTGTGTCTTGTGTCTGTTTTGGTTTGACCTGTTCTGAGTTTGTGCTGCAGACTGTCTTGGCCAGACCACTTAAAAAAAAGAGATTTTTAATCTCAATGGGACTTTTCCTGGTTAAATAAAGGTTTAATAATAAAAATTTTAGCATGCTTACAGTGTTAAGCTAAGATAGTGGTATATGTGCTTAACATCAGCATGTTGGGACTGTCATTGTGAAATCTTAATAATAGATGTGTGTGTGTCTGCATGTGGCAGAGTCGCGTTCCAGGCACTGTCATCCCTCTGTGTGCTGCTCAGTGTGAGAGGATGTTCAACACAACACGCACACCAGGACAGGAGACTGGTAACACGCACGCACGCACACACACGCACGCACGCACACACACACACACACACACACACACACACACACACACACTCTTCACTGCTACAGATGTTATACATCTGTTATACATCATGTAGTAGAGCTACACTCACTGTACTGCTACAGATGTATAATTTAGCCTCACGTTCCACTAACGTTTGCAAGATGGAATTCTGTACACTGATGTTTGCACACTGAGCTCAGCACATCTTACACTGAAAAATAAAATTAATTAATCGGGTTGAAGTGAATTAGAAACCTCATCCTTAAAGGTACAATATGTAAGACTGTGCAGAATACCGATATCTAGCCGTTAAAATTTACACCGGAGAGTCGTCTTGTCGTTTTACAGCGATTAAGTTCAGCTTAAATAAACTTCTCTGCCCCTCACGTAGTACAGTAGTTATACAGTACTCACAAAAATTAGGCATAGCACACGTAAACGTGTAAAAAGTTCAGTAGGTAAATAGAAATATGCAGTGGTAATTTCTGGTAATGGTAATCTCAAACAATTTATTGAAGCAAAAAATTACAACAGTGGTGTGTATACCACAAGAAAGTCTCATGCTGATTTCCCTGGGATTGAACATTTGGGATAATGTCTGTGCACAACTCAACAAATTATTTAACTCTCAGTAGACTACAAATATTTTGAAGATGTTATAGAGTAGCTGATAGAGTGAGAATAATCTCATCCACAGATGTGCTCCAGCACTGGCAGGACAGTGAGTTTGTGGCCGTTTATCACAAGGGACGCTTTTTCCGCCTGTGGGTGTACCTGGCAGGCCGCCTGCTGTCTCCCCGAGAGATTGAGTACCAGATCCAGAGGATCATGGATGACCCTTCACCTCCACAGCCCGGAGAGGACAAACTCTGTGCTCTTACTGCTGGCGACAGGTAGGAAACAACACATAGGACCTGTAGAACTTAGTGATGTATACTTTTTTTATTCAGTAACAGCTGAGTCGCACTCTTGGGATTGGTGTAACATTAAAGCAAACAGCTAATAATAAACAACAGGCAGTATACAGTCGTGGCCAAAAGTTTTGATAATGTAAGGTCTGTAGGGTTTCCTGGCCACGGACCCAAAGTTTTGATGTTTTGTTCCCCAAGCGACTTAGGTATCACTTTTGCCTTATGTCAAGGTGCTCCATCATGCTGGAAAAGGCAGCGTTTGTCACCAAATTGTTCCTGGATGGTTGGGAGAAGTTGCTCTCAGAGGATATTTTGGTCCCATTCTTTATTCATGACTATGTTCTGAAGCAAAATCGTGAGTGAGCCCACTCCCTTGGCTGAGAAGCAACCCCACACATGAATAGTTTCAGGATATTTTACTGTTGGCATGACAAGGACTGATGGTAACACTTCTCTGGACAAGCTCTTTTCCATATGCCCCAAACAATCGGAAAGTGGATTCCTCAGAAAATGCCTTCACCCTGCCCTTCTTGACACCAGGCCATCCTCAAAAAGTCTTTGTCTCACTGTGCATGCAGATGCACTCACACCTGCCTGCTGCCATTCCTGAGCAAGCTCTGCACTGATGGTGCCCCAATCCTGCAGTTGAATCAACATCTAGGAGATGACTAGGAGATGGTTCCGGCACTTGTTAGGTTTCAGTCGAAAGTTTTCTTGATCAGAAGATTCTTATCCAACAGTTCAAATTATTAAGTCCAAATTAGGTCAAATAATATTATTCTTCAGGTGAAAAGAATAACACGCAGGATTCATCAAAGTTGGCAGCAGATAGAGCTTTTATTATCTTAACAGACAAACAAAGCCCGTGTCATCCATGGAAAAGACTGATTTTACTGTCTCAAAGCATCTCCTTTTATACTTTATACTATATATATTATATTTTATACTATTATATAACATTGTCAACTTTTATTCACCTATGACATAATGGTGTAAATTTGTCATGTCTGGTCATGCCAGGACAGGACATTCTCAAAACTTTTGGCCACGACTGTATGCGTGATGTCACTTTAGGTTTCTGAAGTGACGTTTTGAAGCTCAAAATATGTGGCTCTGGTCGCCACCATCTTGGCTGTTCTGCCTCTTCCACTTCCCGGCTAATCTAAAAATTGACAGATGCGAATCATTGGTGGAGCTGAGGTTGGATTTTTTCTATTGCATTACCAAAAACCATGGAGAAATACTGAAATAAAGAGTTGGACAATGACAATTGATTTCTGTACAGAAGGAGCAGTCAGTACACAGGCAGTCTGTCAGTGAGGCTCAAAGACAAAGCATATGCTGGGGCACACTTTCTATCAGTTGGGGTACATATGTCACCTTCCCTCAAAAGTACAAACAATTCACAAACATTTCTGTAAAAAGGAGAAGAATACATCTATAAATATATATTTCTGTGGTACATTATGTTTTTCGCTTCTGTCTTTGTGGTTAAAAGGTTGCAGCATCAACGAGTTACATTTCTGCTTAGATTGTCTAGAAGTTTCCATCACAGAATGACGCGTGGGTGCTCAAACAAGCCAAATGTCACCACATCCACCTGTCAATCAAAGCGTACACACTCTTAATTCTGCATAACTTGTATAACTCTTAATCCTGTAAACAATAACTAAAGCCTTAATATCATTTGAACAGGTGAGTTGTATATAAATGCATCCTCAGTACAGTTGTCATAAACGGGGAAATTAGCTATAGAGAGCAAAACAGTTTTTTGTACCAGGCTGTAAACAGGTTTTAACATGGGGACTTATGGAGACACTTCTGGAGCCAGCCTCAAGTGGCTGCTCGAGGAATTACAGTTTTTGGCACTTCTGCATTCACAGCCACAGAGGTTGCCGCTTGATCTGAACCTGTTATTCCTCTCATATTAACGTCTTTTAATAGAGGAATCAGCAGGCTAACTCTAAAAAAACTAAATCAAGTATTTTTTTCTGCTGCTGTTAAAAGCTTGTTTACATCAGTATCTGTTCAATATATCTAAATATATAATATAAAAAAGACTCACTCTGTCAACCCATGCCATGAAATACATTACATTATTATTACAACCCCCTCCCATCACCCTCTCCTTCCTAGCATGGAAGAGAAACTACAGTGGCCACGAACCATAATGTGATGGTTCAGTGTTTGTGCTGCACTTTTACGTAATGTGTCTAATCTCCATCACCACTTTATACAAGATCACGTTATACTTACATTAAGAGTAATGGAAGGCTACAGTTACACTAATGCATTTTCCACTTTTGGGTTGACTTCCGCTGAGCTGTGCACCCTGCCAAACTTATGTACATACACACACACACACACACACACCAAAGGAATGTTAGGTGTGGTTTCCTTATTTTATTTTGCTTGTCAAGTTACCAGGTAGCTTACCTGATAATTTTTCATGCAGAGCTGGCAGAGGCCACCAGAAGGACAACCAGGAAGCATTTCCATAAAATATGATCCAATTTAACAACACAGTGAAATAGTTGGTGGTGATTTAGACTGTAATGCTTTACATACTTCTTGTATGTATAAAAGATTCAATTCTGGTCACTGGCTGCAGTATGGGTCATAAAGCCCACTCCATCCATCCCCCTCTGCCAGTCCTGATCACTGCTGTGGTGGGAGGAAGTGTCTTTTAGAATGTTAACTCATTAGCCTTTAACTGTTTAACATGAGCCTTCATCACTCTTGTTTTGGGTGGCAGCTTGTGAGTATGAATGTCACAATTACAGATTTTCTTGGTATGAGAAATAATCACAACATTACAATTATGATTATTTTTGCATTAATTAATTTCACACTACCATGAATAATGATAATAATCTCATTTGGAATTAAACAAAAATCACATCTGCTCTGTAAACAATCAATAAATGCTAGATATTAAATATGTACTTCTCTCAGAGAAAACATATATAAAGCCTACAGGACGTTTACCTAAACTTGGGAGGGTTCTTTCTGTAAACTACACTACAAAAAATATTTTTGAACATTTCTTTTGAACCTGCAAAGAGAAAACACAAGGAAAAGACATCTAGCTAGCTTTTGGCTTACAGCTGCCCATTAGCAGTTTAGCTGCCCCTTTAACATAAAATATTAAATATATAATAATAATCTATACATAATTTAAATAATTTGTTTGTCTAATTTTATGTGGCCAGATAAAAATATGTATCTTTTATTTTGGTCCTTTAATTTATTTTTTAAATTACATTGCCACAAATAAATTAGTAATAGAAGATTACATTACTTTTTCTTACACAGGCCATTGCACAGTGACACTGAAACTGTTTGACAACTTACTACTATGAGACATGTTTGGCTTTATGTAACATTACGTGAATGCGGCTTAACTTGTCCCGTTGCACTGTATGCCAAATCGGTGTCACACACAATTAATGGCAAATGACATGGTAGGTATTTTCTACCAATTCATTTTTATGTTAGGTAAACATTGACATGACTCTTCCATGCTTTACTTCCTGTGGGACTGGGACGCCTCCATCTGCAACTGCATAGACCAAAAACAAAGCAACACAAGCGGTGACACGCGGTTGTTATGTAACTTTGTTTTTGTCCTGGGCGAGTTGCGCTGATGTCCCAATATGGCTCCAGCATAATCTTTTCTGGAAATTGACCGTATTTAGGAAAGGTTACGATTAACTAATCGTAAAATTTAATACCGCAATTAATCATGAAAACGGGTAATCGTGACATCCCTACTTGTGATTGGATGACAGATGGGAGTCATCTCTTGACATCAGTTGGAGGAAAAAGAGGAAATAATTTTGCTTTGTCGACCACTCTGTGTGTGTGTCTGTGTCAGCCATCAGACAGCACAGAAAAGAAAGCAGTTCAGCTCTTAGCCTGATATGCAACACATAAGTGCATCCTTCTGTTTGGTTATGATTTCACTTGGCTGACAGATCACATCCTGTGACCCACCTCCTGCTGCTTTAACGTTCTCCATGATCCAAAGTCGCCCGACCTTTGGTGTCGAAGTTCATTGACAAGCTGCTGCAGATCTCAATAATGTGTATGAGTCAAGAACGTGTGACATCATGTACGAAAAGAACAAGCACAGCACTTTTGTTCAACGCATCATCAAGCATAGACTGCACATTAGCTGGACGTGGGCGTGCGTGCGTGCGTGGTTTATTAATGCTGCAAAGTTAGACATTTTAATACAGCCACTTATAGAGGTTGACTCACTTCTGCAGGATGTCTCAAGGATTCAAGGGGGGGTTTATTGTCAAATCAGTAAACACTAAATAAATACATACTACATAAAAGTTCCACATCTCACATTGAGTTATTAAAAAAGCCCATAGCAGCAGGAACAAAAGGGTTTTTGCAGTCTTTTGCAGTCTCCCATTTTCTGTTTGTACCATAACTGCCTTATAAACAGTAGAAACAGTACTAATGAGAATGGGAAGGAGTATTGTTAGCAGCGTCTTGCTGAAGTCATGCCACATCTGTGTTCTCAGAGTTGAATGGATCATCTGAATCAAAGCACATCTGTAGTTCTCTTTCATGAACCCTTAATGAGCATTTAGATTTGGTCACACATCTGTGTGTGCACGTGTCTCTGTGTGAGTATTGGCAATGTTTACAGACCAATGATAATCGTAATATTGCTCACGAGTCTGAAATGTTGTGCTGTTTGTGTGTGTTATCCCCTCTCCCAGGATTCCTTGGGCTCAGATGAGGAAGCAGTACTTCAGCTCTGGCATAAACAAGCGCTCACTGGATGCCATCGAGAGGGCAGCCTTCTTCGTAACCTTGGACGACGAAGAGCAAGGCATGAGGGGAGAAGATCCAGCTGGAAACCTCGACCGCTACGCCAAGTCCTTGCTCCACGGGAAATGCTACGATAGGTGAGGAGGACATGGAGGAAAGAAACTAGACAGGCTTTTGAGAAATAATTTGTGACTTTGAACAATCTCTAAAGAAATGATGGCAGAATGTTAAGGCCAGTGCAGAGTTGTGGAAGTACAGTAGAAGAGAATATAGAGAATCTGGTAGATGGTTTCAAAATAAAATACCCTGTGCAAACTGCCAAATAAACTACGTAGCATATTTACACATGTAGAAGCATATTTAGAAGCACATAAACCAGGAAAATGACCAAATCTGCTACACACTTCTGAAACGCTCCCGGTGGGGTTTGAAGTGACGCATCCGCGACGTGACAGAGACATGTCCAGTGGGACTTCAGGATCAGTCTGATATCACAATTTTATGATCCAAACAGCTGAGTTGCGTCATGCACTGTCCAGCTGGACGCTGTCTGAAGA
This sequence comes from Protonibea diacanthus, assembly GCA_028641955.1. Lineage (NCBI taxonomy): Eukaryota > Metazoa > Chordata > Actinopteri > Sciaenidae > Protonibea > Protonibea diacanthus. The sequence goes on along the minus strand of CM053994.1, from coordinate 20,327,299 downwards.
TGTGGTGAAGCTGCAAAAATTTAAAGAGAGTACACTTATTCTGCACCTCATACAACCCCACTTTAAAATACCTGAACTCTCCCTTAGATTACCCTAAAACTGAAAAAACTGCCTCAAATATTGTGTATATTCATATAGAGTTTACTCATTGCATTATTTGCATTTTAATGCTCACTTTTCTTTCTGTTGCCGCCGTTTCTTCTCTTGTCCCTCAGATGGTTTGATAAATCATTCTCCATTGTGATCTACAAGAACGGGAAGAGCGGGCTGAATGCAGAGCATTCTTGGGCTGACGCGCCAACAGTGGCTCACCTTTGGGAGGTGTGTGTGTGTGTGTGTGTGTGTGTGTGTGTGTTTTTGTTCATGGGCTTCTGTCTGTCTCACAGATTAAGATAAATTTCAGGATTTACCCACTACAGTCTGGCTCTCATGACCCATTTGAGAGATGAGAAGGCCCTGAGAAAGAGGACGTCAAAAGATCTTACATATTTTAGTGATGCTATCATCAAAGAGATTCTGTTGTTTGGGGACATCTCATAGCTGCATTAAAAAAAAGTTGTGCAATGGTGACCCACTGTGAGTCACCCAACACAGCTCTTTGTTGTAGCATTTCAAACTACACTGTACATTTACAGAGTGTACAGTGTACAGCTCTCATAGCTAAAGTCATCACAGCTGCAGTCTGTCACACTCATAGTGTAATCTGCTAAGCATGTTGACATTTAGCTGCTGTGAGTCTGACATTGAGCGCCACAGTGTGTGTATAATACACAATAAATACTGTTGTAGGGAACGCAAAGGTAGTTTGCGTGACCTTTTGGGATCTATAAAAGATATTTGAGTCATTTCACTATTTATTTATTTTGTATTTCTATGTAAATATGAACACATCTCTTCCCTTCTCCAGTACACTCTGGCCACAGATGCCTTCCAGCTGGGCTACACTGAGGACGGGCACTGCAAAGGCGATGTGGACCGCTCGCTGCCGCTACCCCAGAGGCTCAACTGGGACATCCCCTCAGAGGTGTGTGTATGTGTGTGTGTATGTGTGTGTGTGTGTGTGTGTGTGTCCGCTCTGACTCAGCAGTTATCCCCACTGTATATTTTCATTCTGTGACTTGTACCTGCAGGCACAAGTTCTGAGGCTGTGCAGTTGTTGTGGTCCAAACACTTTTATACGGTTATTTTCATTCATTCATAAGTTGTTGTTTTTTTTTTTTATCAGAGGAGTACATCCCTGCTTATTCCTTGAATATACAGTCTGCTGTGAGCAGGAAAAACACAGTGCTAATAACCATCATGATCCATTTAGTTTGTTTATGCAGTGCTAACCGGTACAGCCTGCTGGCATCAGGATCTGTGAATTAGCATACCTTAATGGATGAGCGGTAATGTATCTGCAATATAAGCACATTGATTGAATCCATATGATCAGATCTTGAACACGCACGCACACGCACACACACACACACACAAACACACACACACTGTGTGAACACACCTGTTCTTTCATGTAGAGTAGGTCATATTGTTGATTTATACTTTTATCTTGGCGTTGGCTACGGCCCACAGTATCCTGTGTTCAAGCTGAGGAATAAAGACCAGTAAAACCAGCTCATGCTTCGTTGCTCCATTATCCCGGGTCGCAACAATACTGCATAATGTGTACCAGAAACGACAGGCCTGTTTAAAACCCAACAATTGATCCCAAACTTTGGACATCTTTTGTCTTTTGCAGATGGTCTCTTCACTCTCTTCCATAGCGCCAACTTTTTGACTCTGACTCTGAGCCGTGTGCGTCACTGTTTACAGTCCGTGTAGAACACAATCCCCAGGGCGGAACGCAAGTGACTACTTACATGAAATTAATGATTAAACGAATACTCGAGGAAAAAAAGTGATTTGAGGATTTTTTTGTACTTAAATTACTCGAGTACTCATTGCAACTCTAGTTTTTTCTCCCCTCTGTGCTGAGGGGAGAGACTTGGATTTCCCCATGCATTTCCCCTGAGCTCACTAGCTGCAGGCTTGGATTTCCCCTTGCGTTTTCCCTGAGCCCACCAGCTTCATGAGAAGGCTTGGTTTGGCTTTATGCTCAACACTTTGTACTCAACACCTATTGAACAAACAAATGGAAAAGGAAACAGACCAGAGAAACTTTTGAGAGCGAGGAAGTGGCTCAATTCATGTTATTTGTCACATGATCATAATAGTCAAATGTGTTTCCACAAGTTTGAGTTTGAATGAAAGTTATAATAATTATAGTTAACAACAACAGCCAGTATAACAAAAACAACAACAGCAGCAGTAAGGAATAAATATTCCTCTAAGGGTAGAGGTCATCCTGAGCCTTACTGGAACCTTCTTCCTGGTTGCAGCAAGTAGAAAAGGCTCTTATCATGTAGTCCGCCCACATGTAGTTCATTTTTATTTGCTTTTTAGTATTTGTATCTCATCGAGCATATGTGTGCGTACTGAGATAATGAATTCTGTTGACTTTGTTCCATACTATGAGAGTTCATAGGTAGAACCAGATATAATATACACAGCCACACCAAACAGAATTGGCACATCCTGTGTTTGTCAAGATGTTGTATCAAAGAAAGTTTACCTTGGTTCACATTTCTACATTCTTCTGATTTAACGTGGCATCAGATTGCTTTACATCACGTGTGTGAATCTACAGGTGAGTTATTGTATAAAAGATCTAATTCGTCAGAGGGAAACGTTAACCTGACACAGATTTACACACAATTACAATTCCTGAAAGCACATGGGGCGCAGTAAGCTATGAGAGGAAACTCTCTAGGACCTACCCTTCCTTTTTCAGCACTTTGTTAACATTCCACTCTTATCATGTGAATTCATACCCTGTACTCTCTTGCACCTCTACCAAATGGAATATTATCAGATCTCACGCACTTGTTTGTTTTTTTTTTTGTTTGTTTGTTTGTTTTGTTTTTTTAAGATTATTTTTTGGCCTTTTCAAGCTTTATTTTGACAGAGACAGCTGAAGAGTGATAGGAATGCAGGGAGAGAGAGAGAGATGGGGAATGACATGCGGGAAAGAGCCACAGGTTGGATTCGAACCCTGGGCTTCCGCAGCAAGGACTGAACCTGTGTACATGGGGCGGCTGCTTTCCCAACTGAGCTAAACGCAACGCCCCTGTTTGTTTTTGACCATTTCCTGCCTCTTTTCACTTCCCCTTGGTCAATCTTTAAATCTTCAAACCAAATAAACTAAACAGGAAAACGTATACGTGTGTTATGGTTTAGTTAACACAGAAGCAGGAATAAGCTTGTGTGTATGCCTTATTGGTATTGGAAGAGGATTATGTTGAGGCAGCTCATGACTGCTACAGGAAGTTTCTGAAAACTTCAGAGCAACTGCAGGTTGCACTTACCTACTCTGCAGTAATATGACAAGACATGTCTGGATTGGCATCATGCCCTCTTGCATTTCCTTAGTTTCAAATGCAGCTGTCAATTTTGGACTCTTTCTCTTCTATTACCCTGCAGGACCTCTTTGATGGTACTTAGGTCTATTGGTGCATGTCTGGTATCAATCATAAATAGTTCTCTGCTAGCTGGTTGGGTCCTAGCTCACTTTAAACATAGTTGTTCAGTCTCTTCTCAAAAAAAAAAGGAATCTGGACCAAGTGGCCACCTCCATGACTGAAGCCAATGTAGAAGGGCAAAAAACTGTAATTCTTCAAGTTGTCGCTTGAGACAGGCTGCAGAAGTGAGTCAATCTCCATAAATGCCCATATTAAAGCTTAAAGTTACACAAAACGAACAGCAATGCTGCTTTCACTGACAAGCAAGTGCCGTTACAGATGGCTTATTAGAGCACCCAGGTGTCATTCGGACTGCTTCAGGTCCGCCAATGATCCACATCTTTGCTGATCTTTAGATTAGTATATATATGTGTATATATATATGTATACAGTGGGGATCAAAGGTTTGGGCACCCCAGATAAAAATTTGTATTAATGTGCATAAAGAAGCCAAGGAAAGATGGAAAAATCAGCATTGTAGGGGGTTTCACAGTTGATGATTCTGAGAGCAGCCAGAAAGTGTGTCTGTCATGTGTTCAGTATGAAATAACGTATCTGGTTACAATCTCAAGACCAGGTGGTTAGATTACATCTTAATATGCTTGTATGTTGTGTCTGTAAGTTGTCTTCTTTCATGTGGTTTCATGTGACGTGTATTTAAAGCATTAACTTAGTGGTCACATACAAATCCCACCATTCAGCTGCACATATTTCTTTCCTCCTCTGCAATCACAGACATGACTGTTAAAGTTTCTGTTAAACCGAAAGCCCAATGAAACCACTTGCTTCTAGGCATTCATGCCTTTCCCATAAAAGCAGGCAGACGGAGAAGGACTCACTGATATTGACTGGCACGTACAATAGCCAATAGCACTGAAATTCTAAAATACCGTTAGGAATAGAATTAATCTTTTTATGTGGTTATTTGTTCAAGCATCTTTCACAAATTGCAGACCATAATCTGAACTGGTTGAAAACACAGCCCATTTGTTTTTTTGTTGTTTTTTTTAAAAACGTTTTTCTCTTGTCTGTCTGTCAGGTTCAGGCTCAGGTGAGCAGCTCCCTGGCTGTCGCCCAAGCGCTGGCAGATGATGTGGACTGCCACGTGTTCCCCTTCAGAGAATTTGGAAAGGGACGCATCAAGAAGTTGCGCATCAGCCCTGACGCATTCATCCAAATCGGCTTACAGCTGGCATACTACAGGGTAACACACACATTGTAGCTTGTGAGTTGTGGAGGTGGTAGAGTGGCAGAAATGCATATTTCATGGGTGGCATTTCAAGTACAACTGAAGTGCCACTATGAATATACATAGTTGACTGTGTGCACATTAATTTAGTTCTCAGAGAAATGGTGGGCTGGCTGGGCTGACCACGATGTTGATTCTGAATATCTCTTCTTGTGAAGCTCTTTTGTGTGGGGGCTCTGCGATGGCTCCCATGAATGACCTTTACTTAAATGCCTGTCCTCTTCCACTGCCAACTCAAACAGCCACGGCAAGGCTGCACTGTGTCACTGTTTCCAGTGAAAGCTAAAGCAGTGCTTTGTTTCATTTTTAATTTTGGAGAAGGACCCATCTTACTTATGTGGAAGCAGACCTCTGTAATTAAAATGTAAAAATATTTTGTGAATAATCATGATCTCAGTATTTTTAATTTTTAAAACATAAGATATGTTAGTCTATGATAGAATGCTACATAGACTGTTCAGAAGTGGAAACATACAAGAAATTAGTTTAAATATGACATATTGCAAAATGAATAGGAAATATAGCCATTGACAAGGTCAGAAATAATGATTTTTACTTGAAATAATAATTGTTTTCTTCAAACTTTGCTTTCATCAAAGAATCCTCCATTTGCGGCCTTGCAGACCTTTGTCATTCTACTTGTCAATTTGTGAAGGTAATCTGAAGAGATTTCCTCCCGTGCTTCCTGAAGCACCTACCACAAGTTGGATTGGCTTGATGGGCCCCTCTTATGTACCTTACGGTCAAGCTGCTCTCACAACAGTTCAATAGGGTTGAGATCTGGTGACTGTGCTGACCACAAATGTGCGACATTAAAAAATGCTATGCTACCATGACTGCAAAAGGTGTTTCTAATGACCAGTTAGCCATTTAAAATGATGAACCTGGATTTGCAAACACAACATGCAATTGGAACACAGGAGCGCTTATCCTCACTAGGGTCATGGTGTGTAGAGGCGGGGTACACCCTGGACAGTTCATCGCAGGGCACATAGAGACAAACAACCATTCACATTCACACCTACGGACAATTTAGAGTCACCAGTGAACCTATTGAGTGCATGTCTTTAGACGGTGGGAGGAAACTGGAGTACCCGGAGAGAACTCGCACAGACACAGGCAGAAAGGTTCGAACCTGGAACCTTCATGCTGTGAGGTGAGAGTGCTCACCACTTCACCACCGTACTGCCTAAAATGGATGAATTAATAATAAAATCTTAAAGTAGGATGTTGTAGGGACGCCTAATAGTAAAGATTAGAGAAACATCAGTGCATGCTTGTTCTGATTCTATATATTCTATATTTGATGTGGTTGTTGAAGAAGTTGTCCAAACAGAGCAGCCTCCATGGCTCAGTGTCAAATCCAGTCAGAGCATGCATAAAGAGTTCTACTGTTGGCTGCTGAAAAAGCCTCTCATCTGGAAATACAAAATCGCATTTTTATCCACAGGAAGTTGTCTGAATTGTTCATTTCACATATTTGTAATAACATGTTAGAAATATGTGTACAGATTGTAAAACCCCTCGAGGCAAATTCTGATTTGTTTGTGTAGCTATATAAATGAAAACTGACCAGACTTAATGTTGCAATATGTGAGACAAACTGTTGCTTTCAAACAATACATCTCCTCTTCCGATCTGTTGACTTGACAGAGTGTGAGAAGGAAAGTAAAAATTGATGGTATTGAGGTTTAGGACAACATAATACCATAACATAATTTGCTGGCATTGAGATTCTGCCTGTTAGATGGTTGATGGTTTGTGGAAGTATGTCTCCAGACATCCTTGATCCCTGATTGTTCAACTTTCTGTATATCTTAGAATTTGCCCCTCTGTATCCCACCTCCTCCCGTCTATGATTGGTTTGTCTCATTAAACTCTCTCTGTTGCCACTCTGCTTCTGCCATTTGGCCTTATGTTCCTGACTGAAACATGTTTTATGTAATCAGAGCTGGATAACAACACTATAAACAACTCTTCAAATGTGTCTTTAACAGTGACTAGATGTTTGCATCTCGGTCATCTTCTCCCATCGTCCTCTAAAACCTTTTCTCATCACCTCCTCCTTCTCCTCTTTTCTTCCAGGATCGTGGTGGATTCTGTCTGACTTACGAAGCGTCCATGACCCGTCTGTTCAGGGAGGGCCGAACAGAGACTGTGCGATCGTGCTCCAGCGAGAGCTCTGCCTTTGTCAAAGCCTTAGAGAATGGGGAGGTACTGATGGCATTCCTTGATTCAGACATCATCTTTATAAACAAACATTAATTTAAAACCCCTGTCGACCTCAATGCAGGACCATCCAAACTCCAGTCTAAAATCACCACTGTGTTTCTGGTCAATAGAAGGATTGTAGATGATTGATTTCGAGGTGGTTTTATTATCTAGATGTCAGCAAAAGTGTAATTTGGTTTGACAGGCGGAAGACCAATGCAGGCGTCTCTTCCGACTGGCTTCAGAGAGGCACCAGAACCTTTACCGGATGGCCATGACCGGAGCTGGAATCGACAGACACCTCTTCTGCCTGTATGTGGTCTCCAAATACCTGGGGGTGGAGTCACCCTTCCTCAAAGAGGTAAGCCTCCTCGGCTGCATTCCAGAAAATATGCAAAGTGACAACCATGTGAAAACACAGTAACAACACTTCACCTGTGAGGCTGTCCTTAGACACAGTAGAGTGCTAACACACTGTTGCTCACACTGTTGATGTTTAGCTGACATTAACGCTAATGTTTGTCATGTTCACAATGCTTGTTTAGCATCTGTCATGTCTCATGGGCTTTCAGTCACCCTTAAAGAAATAGTCGACACTGCTATCTCACTTTCCTGTTATTTTCGACTTTGCTGCCCCCCCCACCTGCCAATAGGCCAGTTTCCCCAGCTCGCAAACGCCGAATCTTTACTCCATCAATGTGCCTTCAGGAACTCTCAGCTGCTTGACGACTGTTGGCTGGTTCCTCCCCTCTGTCCCCTCTGTCCAGACAGTCTACTCTCCACTTTCCATTCAACATGTTAAACAGTTCTTGACTCCGTTGCCCCTTTTTCAGCAAAAAACTACCAAAACCAAGTCAGATCCCTGGTTAAATGACTACACCCATCAGCTCCGACAACAATGCAGACGGGCTGAAAGACGAAGCCAAGTCTAAATATTTGTCCTCCATCATAGTCAACAGTTCTCATCATCCAAGACTGCTATTTAATATTATTGATTCTGTTGTTAATCCAACACACCCCACTGTCCTGTCCGATGTCTCCACTGCAACCTGCGAAGAGTTTGTGTCTTTTTTCACTGATAAAGTTGCATCTGTCATGCAGAACATCTGTAATATGAATCTGCCTCTTGATGAGGTCTGTACTCCTCCGGCACAGACTGCTGTTTTTGACCGGTTTGAGACCATTTCACTGTCGTATTTTAGGTCGTCAGTGGCATGAAACCCACAAACTGTTCATTAGATATCATTCCAGCCAAGTTCTTGAAGGAGGTTTTGAGTTCTGTTGGTCCAAGTTTGCTTGTTTTGATAAACACTTGTCTTAGCTCAGGGTCTGTTCCAGCTGCCTTCAAACACGCTATGGTTAGGCCCCTCCTTGACGCATCTTGACTCTTCGGTTCTCGCCAACTTTAGACCTGTCTCCCACTTGCCTTTTCTTTCTAAGGTTTTAGAAAAAGTTGTTTTTATTCAACTACAGTCATTTGTGGAGACCAATTCTATTGTATATAAATTTCAGTCTGGTTTTAGATCCCGACATAGCACAGAGTCAGCACTGTTAAAGGTGCACAATGATATCGCCTTAAATGTTGATGCTGGGAATCCTGCTGTGCTGGCGCTGCTGGACCTCACAGCAGCCTTTGACACGGTCGACCATGCAGTCCTTTTATCTCGCCTAGAGCAGCATGTTGGCATCTGTGGCACCGCTCTCCAGTGGTTTAGGTCATACCTGGCAAACAGGAGCTTCTCTGTTGTGATCGGCGACCACTGCTCCTCAAGCGCATCCTTGTTCTGTGGGGTGCCACAGGGTTCTATCCTCGGCCCTATTCTGTTTTCATTATATCTGCTACCTCTGGGATCAGTTATAAAAAACAAACCTGTCTTTTCACTTTTATGCTGATGATTTGCAGATATATTTGCCCATTAGTGCTAACAAAAACACGGCACTTAATAAGCTCCTGGACTGCATTACAGACATAAAGCAGTGGCTGGCACAGAACTTCTTGCACCTAAATGACAGCAAAACTGAATGCATCTTGTTTGGTTCACCATCTATGTTGAATGCTTTTACCACTAACACTGGCACTCCGGCCCCCCTTTTTAAATCAGACGTCAAAAATCTGGGTGTAACTTTCGATAACGGACTCAAATTCGACAAACAGATTAGCTCTGTTGTCAGCATGAGCTTTTTTCAACTCCGTCTCCTGGCAAAAGTGAAGTCATTTCTCAGTCAGCAGGACCTCGAAAGAACTATCCACGCGTTCATCAGTTCCAGACTGGACTACGGTAATGCCCTCTACGTTGGTCTCAGTCAGTCTTCAATTTCCCGTCTTCAACTTGTCCAGAACGCTGCTGCCCGATTTTTAACAAACACGTCCAGACGCGAACACATTGCCCCTGTGCTGTCGTCACTCCACTGACTCCCAGTCCATTTTAGAATTGATTTTAAACTTCTGTTGTTTGTTTTTAATGCCATTAATGGCTCGGCCCCCTCTTACCTGTCAGAGATTTTAACTTTTCGCAATTGTGGCAGAGCCCTGCGCTCCTTTGTTATGTAATCTATGTCTAGATTATGTATGCATCTGTTTGTATTGTTTTATGACCTCGTTGTAAAGCACTTTGGGTACTGTTCCGGCTATTGTAAAGGGCTATACAAATAAACTTGATTGATTGATTGATTGATTGATTGATGTTAGCATGCTAACATATGCTAATTAATAACACAGTTTTGCAGCATCATGTACCAAATATTTCACAGGTTTGACTTGATGACGGTGCATTGTTTTTTGTTTTGGACACCATATGTGTGTGCCAAATTAATAAAAACTACTCTTTACTCTGTGGATCTGGGAGTGTCAATATAACACAGATTAAACATCAACAAAAACACTTTGTACTTTGGTCTGACGTTTTTTTGCATTCAGTGTAACGCAACACAAAAAGGTTGGCGATGTAATCAGTGAACAGTATCAAGAGGCATATTCTGACTACTTGTTGAACCTCACACACATCACATATCTGACCTGTAGAAGCTGAATGACAGATGTGTGCGTCATGGTGATTTATGAACAATCTTCATGCACTGCTTCAACACTCTCTCTCCCTCTCCCTGCATACATTCTAGGTTTTGTCTGAGCCTTGGCGTCTCTCCACCAGTCAGACGCCAGTTCAGCAGATGGAACTGTTTGACCTGAAGAACAACCCTGAGTTCATATCACTGGGTGGAGGGTTTGGACCTGTGAGTCTCTCGCACTTTCCTCTAGTTGTGACTGCAGATGTGACCAGAATATACTGGGTTCATTTTTGTACATTCAGAAGCTGACTGTATGGTTTAAACACACACACACACAATGATGTATTTGTACAGTGGGTGGTGTGAGGCTTTAACGCTGATCTGATTTAATCTCTGTGGTCATGTCAGGTTGCCGATGATGGTTATGGAGTTTCATACATCATCGTGGGAGAGGATATGATCAACTTCCATGTGTCCTCCAAATACTCCTGCAGTGAGACTGTAAGTAAATCATTACTTTGCACACTTTGATTGAGGTCTCCGTCATGAATTGCTGTGGACAGGAATCTATTTGAATACCCTAAATCAGGGATGCCAGGGTGAAATTGGTCAGGGGGCCAGATTTTTTTTCAAGTGGGACCTCGGGGGGCCGAATTACACTTTTGGTCTGAAAAGACCAAACACTAACTCAACACATGGATGTGCTATTTGATATTATTTATGAAGGCCTATACGTCAAAAAGGAATTGCAATGCAATAGCCTCACAATGAGGCATACAATTACATGGCAGCCAAAAGCAATCTACCCTCTGAAAATGTGACATCGACCTATGCATGCAAGTAGCCTACACTTATAAATTAAAAATGCAACAAAATGGACTAGGACACATAAATAACACAAGTGTAAACTGTAAATTACATTGATCAGATTTATTGATGACTTGCACATAAAAAAACATGTCAATGCATAGGCCTAATTAGGCCAATTTAAAAAGATGGCCAGGCCAAGTAGGCCTGAACAAGTCAAAAGAAAGAAGTGCCAGGATGAACAATAGGCCAAGTGACTAAACATCCAGTAGAAATTAGTTTTTAAATTGTTGTTGTGCCAACAACAGGTGGCACATTAACTTTGCCAGTCACAGTGACTCATCATCATATTAGCTGCTCATTTGTGCATGATTGTCCTGGTTGTGATCTAGTACTTTCATAAATTATTAACCCGCTCCTTTCTCTACATTCTGTGGTCACTTCCTCCTCCTTTCCCTCTCTGTGGTATCACTTCTGTATCCACACTCGGCTGTCTCTACTCTCTCCCTTTTCCATCCTCTTCTTTTAATACTTAATTTCTTTTTTTATTTCAGGACTCTCACAGGTTCGGAGCTCAGGTAAGCAAATCCCTCCAGGACATCATGGCACTTCTCTCCGCTGACACCAAAACCTCCACATCCTCCAAAGGCACAGCTCAGCCCCAGTCCAAGAAGCTCCTCTGAATGTGGCACCGGGTGGACAAACACTCCCACACGTGTAGGAACCATGAAGAACTCATAGTCTTGAACCCGTAATGTTTGGAGCACATTATTAGAACAAAAGTGAATTTTAATGAGTAAAATCAAATGGGTTGTTGATTTGTTCAGCTTAAGCGAAGAGGACAGGTGTTCTTTGTTTAGATCTGCCACCATTCAGACTCAACAGTAACATACTTCAGTAGCTTTAGGCTCCGTTCAGACAAACAAGGCACACTGAAGACGCAAGGAACCATTCAATGTTAGATAAGTGATCTGCGGCACTGCTTCATATCTTTATATTTCGTGTGTCAGAGCAGCACACCACCTCACCTGAATGTCATGATTTGCATTCTCCTGTTAAAAACATGGAGTTCAGAAGCCTTTCTGTGTTGAACGGGCACTAACAAATATATTTGACAGCTATCCAGCATTATTATACATTGTATGTATTGTGTTTATTTTGTGTAGACAATGCGAAAAATGCAAAAATCCTTCCAATCCCTGCTTACTCTGAGAATATGAAACCTGTGACGAGCGATTTTATTTATTTTTTTTTTTTTTTAAAGAGGGAAGAAAAGGTTAAGAGGGACGTCTTTAGCAGATGATTAAGAGGCAGAGAAAGGGATAAATCGAAGAGGCAGAAGCATTAAGAGGCCACAAATCTCAATGAAAGTGACTAGGCCGTGTGAAATGGTGCACGTTGTAGATCATTGCTTTAAAAAAAAAAAAAAAAAAAAGGAAAGGAAGCAGAGATACATTGGAATGGAAAAACACTGACCACAACATCCCCATTTTTCTTCTCCTTAACAGAGAAAGGGAATCAGAAATGGCTACTTGTTGGTACACTGACTAATCACCTGATCTCTGGACATGTCACATCTCACAGCTTGAGTCATGTATTGCGTCATCTGCATGCGGCTCATTGTTCCACAGGGCATCTTTGTAACGTTTGTTGGCACAGAGCATGTCTTTAATCCGCTCTGACGAAGGCACGTGATTGAGGAGTGTTAAAGTTCCAGTGTGTAGAATTTAATTGCATCGCTGCATTGCAATCCCCTCACATCACCCTCAACTACTAGTGTAAGGGAGAAACAACATTTAAAGACCCTGTCTAGAGTCAGTGTTTAGTTTGTCTGTTCTGGGCTACTGTAGAAACACAGAGTTTCAACATGGGAGCCTCCATGAAAGAGGACCAGCTCCCACTGTAGATATAAAAGGAGAATTTTAAAGTCCAAGAAAAGTTAGTAGTCTGTATATCATCATACATAACTTGTTCATGTAAGCTGAATTTAATGCTGAAAAAGAAGCAGTAAATGCAGCTCTCAGATGTGATCACATAATGTTTCTCTCTGAAATGTGGCGAAGCACAAGCATCTCAAGCCTGTCTCTTCATATAGAACATGTTTGTTTGTCAGATTCAGGATGAACTGTGGTGCCAGCTGCAAGACGTTCATCTCCTCTGAGCTGTGTGTTCAACAGCAGAGCTCCTGGAACTAAACTTCAGCGTGACTTTTGCTTCCTCGAGCTGTATTTTAACAGAGGTCAGGTGGTCAGTGTAACTCTTCTCATAGCCATGTGTAGAAAGGATGGAAGGAAGGGCGGCAGAAGGATAAAATTAACTTTTTTCTTTTATTAATGTCTTTTTGTGTTTTATTATACGTTAATAAGGTGTAGATATTTTCCATCGTTGTGAGGATATGCTTCAGCTCATCGGTCACGTTCTCGCTGCTGTCGAATGAGACATGCCTCTCAAGTGTTGGTCAGATGTGGACTGTTGCTGTGTGCTCTGTCTGAGAAGTCAACGGCACAATCAGGATTTACATTTATGAACGGTACAAGAAAACAGTCCACATCTGGACCAATGGTACCACCCCCAACCTCCCCCCACTCCACTCATCCCAGGTTTTAAAGCTACAGCATTAAAGAAACGCATCAGTGCCTGAATTCAAGTATTCATCAGTAAAACAGTTTCAATGCAATTTTTTAATCAATGCAATTCCTGAGGGAAATCTTTTAATGTGTCTCATATAACTGTCTTCTCTCACTGTGTGTTATTAAGAATGTATTACAGTGTCTCTTATGTCCTCCTGTGCTCTCCATTCATGCAGCAAAAGAAACGCTAAACTAAACGGTGCTGGCCTGTTTTTGTTTTCATTCCCTAACTGCACTCAACCTCATGAGATTTCGTTTCCCAACCTGTCCGAGTGGCAGAGCAGCCACTTTGTGTTCTCATCACTGTTACACGGCAGTGAATGGTTTATTGCATAACTTCAGCAATGCAGCAATGTACAGTTTTCCTACGTCCCTCTCTTCAGTAGTTTTGTAAAAAAAAAAAAAAAAAAAAAAAACCTTAAGATGATACGTTGTCATAACATTCACGTCACTGTTCTTTGTTCTTCGTGTCATGCCTCAACATGCCTGATTGAACTGATTATGTGCCTCGGTCTACTCTGATGGAATGAACATCTTGAGGCTGAAGACAGTTTGCACAACGAGCCTCTCAATGAAAGAAAAAAGCAGTTTAGTGAGCATGTGCAGCACATATGTTTTGCGTCAGAGCTGAACGTTGAGATTAAGACGAGCACCCTCTTCTCTTAGTTCACTTTGGGAAACATTTCTATTACTTATTGTTTCGGTGTAACCTGTCCGGCTGCTGTTTTTATTCTGGTAATCGTGAGTGTTTTATGAAATTGTGACTACCCTATAGTTACTGATTTTCCTCCTTCTACTCCAAAAGATGCTTTGTTGCTGCTTCTGTCAGTTTCATTCTAAAACTTATTTAAATGTCAAATGTGGACTTTGTGAAGAAGGCCTTTTTTTAGATGGTGATGGCGTGTTCTGTGAAATAAAAGACTTACTCATCCCACAGTGTCTGCATTCAGTCTGTAACAAAACTGCTAACATAGGCGGGCTGTTTTGCTCCAACACACAGTGTTGTATTGTTAATATACAGTACTTTATTGGTGGGTTAAATCACTGGGGCTTATCGGGAAATTCCAAACTGAAATCACTGAGAGGGTAAGAGGAGGAGAAAGTGAAAGCAAAGCTGTTTTTAGCCTTGGCATGACATCATACGTTTACTGAGTCTGTTCTCCAGAGGAGGTTTCTAATAACCAATTCTGTCTGTGATTTTCATCCTAATCATCATTTTACAAGAAGTCATTAAGGCAAATGCTGTACCATTTATTCTGCTGTTCAGATTATTACAGTTTGGGAGACTAGGAGTGCACCCAAAAGTAAAGCATTTGTCATTTAGAGATGAACAAATACTAAAACAAATAGAATAGAGAACCATAAAACCTAGTAAAGGAGGGGGAGAGATAAATAAGTAGGAAATCATTTTTAAAAAATCATTTCCATTTACCACCTCTACAAAATCTGATCATAAAGGCTTTACATATTCCACCCACTTAACTCAGAGTTTTATAAATCATCCTGAAACACTGACTGTGTTATGTGAAATAAAAGACTTACTCACCACACAGTGCATCTGCATTTGGTTTTGGGACATACATAAAGACAGAATGTGAAATGTTTTTTTTTTCATCTCTATTCATTTAAATTCAGATCAAACTGATTGACTTTAATACGTTTGTAAATATTCACTCATTCTGAATTGAATGCCAAAACACCTTCCTAAAAAGCTGGTTAGAAGCTTCAACAGGTGAACAGGTGACCGCACAGAAGACAAAAATGATATGATAAACACCAAACCGAAGCAGGTGAATGAAATGAAAGGCGGCAACCTTGCAGGAGGGACCAAGAGCAACACCGAGAGAGATGGCGAGAGGAAGCCATCTTTAGATGAAGCTGCTTCTAAAAGGCTGGAAGCAGGTGACCTCGATCAGCCAACATGATGGTTGATCAATTTAGATTGAGTTAGAATCCAGAGAAATCTCTGTACTCGAGGAGTAAAGCCCAAAACTAACAAAGAATGCCTGTGACCTTCAACCCAGATGTGATTCTGTAAAGGAAGCTACTACATGGGCTCAGGAACACTTCAGTGTGTCTGTGGGTGAACACAGTTTGTCTCTGCATCTACAGACGCAAGTGAAGAGTCAACCATGCAAAGAGAGAGTCAGACATCAATCACATCAAGAGACTTATCTGAATCTGAGCTTGTCCAAGATGGACGGATAGAAAGAGGGAATGAAATCCCTGTTCCTGCCTGACACCAGTTTAGTCTACATTCCATATTTTGCATCTCTGTCTAGATTTCGAAATTTGCGTGGTTCAAACTTTGGCTGGTGAGACAGGCCCTGCGTCTCATGTTCGAGGGTGCTGCCACCTGACTTACAAGGAAGTGGAATAGAAGCGGCAGACAGCAAACAGTGACTCGCAAGGTTTTAGTATTCAGTTCTACTCTGGTCTCCAGTGACATGTTGTCCTTAAATCAAACAGACTGGCTGTATTAAAATAATTGCTTGAAATAACTCTGGGAAACTCCGATGTTGGAACACACAAGCTGGAGTCCAAAACAGTTGTTGTTGGGCGTTCCTCCTGCACCTCAGAGAATACTTTATTGCTGCAGTATATATAGTTACATCTATCTTTTTCCATTCTTCGAGAACAACATCTTTTATAGCCTGATGCTGTCCCCGTAGGCGTTTGATCGTGTTCAGATCAGATCAGATCAGATCAGATCAGGAGACATACTTGGCCACTGAATCACTTTCACCCTGTTCTTCTTCAGAAATGCAACAGTGGTCTTAAGATGTGTGTTTTGGATCATTGCCATGTTAGAAAAGTGCATGACCAAGGGCACGGAGTGATGGTATATGGTAAATGGACTGTACTTATATATAGCTCCTTTTTAGTCTTCTGACCACTCAAAGCTCTTTACAGTGCATATCTCATTCACCCATTCACACACATTCATACACTGATGGCATTGGCTGCCATGCAAGGTGCCAACTGCTCATCAGGTTGAGGAGCTAACCATTCATACACACACCGATGGCCTTCGGGAGCAATTTGGGGTTCAGTATCTTGTACAGGGACACCTTGGCATGCAGACTGGAGGGGATCGAACTGCCGATCATCTGATCTCTCTCAAAACAGAGCAGTACATCTGTGAATTCATGATACCAGCAGCCCCACACAAGAACACGGCCACCACCATGTTTCACGGTAGGCACCGCTCATTTTTCTTTGTACTCCTCACCTTTACGATGAGTACAGAGAGGTTGCAGTTCCATCTTTGGAACTGCAGCTGGACTGATAAGTAAAGCTTCTCTGATCTTCTTGTACCAAAACATGAACATCTTTTGATTATATATTTTATTTAAGTTGGTAATTGTTGAATAATCACAATATTACACTCGAGGATGTGCTTTAACTTATTATTAGCACTTCAGTGACACTGATGGACCAAGGCGCCGCATCACTGCCGTGCCGATATTGACATTAAAGCACACCCTCATGTAATATTGCTTGAATAGAGACTAAATAATCAATGGATAATGGAAATCTCCCAGTAATTACAGGCCAAAATATACTCCCTGTGAAGAGAAATCTGAGCCATATCACACAGTAGATTTAAACTGCTCACTTGCTGTTTTTGTGTTCTGGTTCAACAGTTTTCTGGACAAGAAACAGGAGCAAATTAAACAAATGATTTATTTATTTTATTTTATTTATTTATTTTTGAAATGATTGAATTATTAATTTGATTAATTATTTGTATTTATTTGTTTTGACTTTACTGGTGAACTGAAACACCCCTGACCTACAGTCTCACTGTGTTACATTTTGTTGCACTTGCAGTCAAATAAGTGTCAGACCTTTGCAGGTGTTTTGGGCTTAAACCTTATTCCATGATGACAACCAGGTGAAAGTGATCTAATTCTGTATGTCTGTCTTCCTTTTGGCGTGTTTCCTTCCTTATCGGACTTTCCTGATCTGCGGGGGAGTGAGTGAGCTCATGCTGTCACTGCCCCCCCCCAGCGCCGATAAAGACCGAGAGGAGGAGGAGGAGGGAGAGTGACTGAAAAGATGGAAAGTGAAAGTAAAGTGATCAGACGAGAGAATTATTGCAGCGGTAAGGCCACCAACTCCGTCAAGTGCGCAGAGAGGTAGGAGCCGACGCACTTTATTCGTACTTCAGTTTGTGTGTTTTATTCAGCATGTGGCCGTCCTGCGTGTGTCTGTGCGTGAACGTGTCTGTCTGGAATACTGGACTGGGGGACTGGGCTCTTCTGGAAGGGTTACGTGTGTTGTCTGCGGGGAGAGCCGCGTGTGTGCGGAGGAATGACGCATGTAGACGTGGAATACATGTTCTGGAAAGAAATGCATGAATGGCAGATAAAGAGGCATACACTGTGCGTGTGTGTGTGTGTATATATGTATATATATATATAAAAAAATGTGTGCGTCTGTGTGTGTGTGTGTGTTTGGGGGGGGGCTGGGGGGGGCTGGGGGCTGGGGGGGCTCATGTTGGAACGTTAAGTGCGTACATGTCGTGGGCATAGCCTATCCACATGCCAGATGTTCAGTGGTAGTCTGGGATCTCTCAGTCTGTTTGCAGCTTTGTGAGCGTGTGAGTGTGCATAAGAAACTAAATCAAATGTTTTATTTATTTATTTTTTGAAAGTTGGAAGTAAAGATGAAGACACACCTAATCGCCAGATGTTAAATAACCTGATGCATTGTGTGCAGATAGCACAGCGCAGATTAGACTTTTAAAATGTGTCTAGTTTGGAGTTCGGTGTCTTGGCAGGCAACTAATCCAAAAATCAGCATTCATTGTGGGTGAGTCACTGAGGCTGAGTGACGCATCCACGCTCTTAATTCTGCATAACTTTCAGCCTTAATATAATCTGAACAGGTGAGTTGTATATAAATTCACCCTTAGTACAGTTGTCATGAACGGGGAAATTAGCTTTAGAGACCAAACCTGTTTTTTGTACTGTACCAGGCTGTAAACATGTTTATTTCCGCTGTGAACTTGGACATTTGAACATGGGGACTTATGGAGACTGACTCACTTCTGAAACCAGCCTCAAGTGGACATTTAAGGAATTGCAGTTTTTGGCTTTACTACTTTTTGGCTTTACTGGGAGTTAACACTGTGTGTGACGATGTGTGAGAGGTTAGCATAGATGCCGCTAGCATCAGTGATATCAGAACTGGACTCTGGCTGGCTGTGTTACATGATTCATTGATGAATAACAGTGAGTCAGTGAGCATTAGCTGTAGTCTGTTATATGCTGAAGTAGTTGCATCACAGTCATATGATTTGTTTTGAAATATCATTCATTTGGAAAAAGCCTCAGTATTAGCAATACAGTTGTCATGAATGGGGAAATGAGCCATGGAGACCAAAACTGTTTTTTGTATCAGGCTGTTTATTTCTGCTGTGAAGTTGGACATTTGAACTTGGACCCAAGTAACTTGTTCTTCTGGCTGAATGCTGACAGTGCATGCGCCGTAACAGCAACACTCTTGGTTTGATTGTGAATTTTGAATTGAATATTTTTGGATTTTGGACATGGACATATGTTAGATATCTCTAAAGGAACTTTTTAGACTACTTGAAATCTCTTGGACCCAGTAATGGTGTTTTTCTATGACCTTTTATGATAAAAAATGTCATCTATAAACCCAATAAATGAAATTCAATTTGGTTGCTAAAACCTTATTTCCATCGGGGATGTAAGCGCCGTGAAATGGCTTGTGAATGTCTCAGCAACGTCTCTCTGCGCTGCAGCACTATCATTCCGCAGCACTTCTATTTTAACAGAGCCGTTGCTAAATCACAGGTGGAAATCCCCAGTAAGAGTTGCATGTTGGAGAATTTGCATTATTAGCATAATTAGGTACATTTATTTTAGTTTTAATGCACTGCGTAGCCTCTCTTTGCTCTATGCTCTTTTTATCAGTCAGTTTGACTGAATTGATTGATTATTTGTCATGTGTAATCATGAAGGGTACATCCATCTATGTATCAATTTTTTACAAGCACTTACCCCCATCAGGGTTGTGGGTTGTTGGAGCCATTGGTCACCAGTTCACGTGGGGTGTGAAATGCACAGTGAAATGCGATCCTTGTCAGTTCTTTCAATCTGTGCATTAAGAGTTTCAATAGGAGGACTAATAAAGGAGGACTAATAAATGACTGGGAGTGGTTGGTGTGGGAGTCTGGCCTGGTCAAATCAAATCAAATCAAATCAAATTTTATTTGTATAGCCCAAAGTCACAAAACACAGTTTGCCTCAGAGGGCTTTACAGTCTGTACAAGGAGTGACACCCTCTGTCCTTAGACCCTCGGTTCGCCACAAAAAATGTGGAAGAAACCTCAGGAAGAGCCACAGAGGAGGGATCCCTCTCCCAGGATGGACAGACGGGCAATAGATGTCACGTGTACAGAACAAATCAACACAAACATATTGTACATTTACAATGAATGATAAAATGACAATGAATTACAATGAATGATA